>JAKCPI010000612.1:0-66134 GCA_023213315.1 Euborellia annulipes
TTAGTAACATAAGGTTTCTCCTGATATTTGACATGGGACGCCACGGAAAAATTCTGATATATTATGGACGCCGGGAACCGCAAAAGTTTGGGAACCCCTGGATTAAACCTTCTTTTTCCCCAAGCCGTTGTTCCTTATTCCCCTTATGGGACAAACTTTGGGCCACCTCGTTTCTTCCATATTCATAATCACCATCCTACCGAGGTTTCTCCTCTCCACGCTTAAAAGACCTGATTCCATCCTCCTCATATAAAGCATGAGCAATTTATAATTTTTATTATTTTCCTGAAATTTTTTTTTGATTTTTGATTTAGAAATGTATTTCATTTTCAGAAAAAGAAGAATCTTTAGATAAAAACAAAAAGGTAAAACAAGAAAAATACCAGAAAAAAGAAGATGAAAATAAAAAAAATATTTCAAATTCCAAAAAGAAGAATGTAAACATCTCATTTGCCAACAAACAAATATATAGTGTGAAATCTCATTCATGTGAGGTTTGTTCCAAACAATTTAAATGGAAATCTAATCTCAATATACATTTACGTATTCATTCTGAGGAGAAACCATTCAAGTGTAAAATATGTTCAAAACAGTTTACTCAGAAATCTAATCTCACTCACCATTTACGCATTCATTCTGGCGAGAAACCATTCAAGTGTGAAATATGTTCAAAACAATATAAGCACAAATCTACACTTACAAGACATTTACGTATTCATTCTGAGGAGAAACTATTCAAGTGTGAAGTATGTTTTAAACAATTTAATCAAAAATGTCATCTCACTGAACATTTATACATTCATTCTGGCCAGACACCATTCAAGTGTGAAGTATGTTTTAAATATTTTAATCAAAAATCTCAACTCACTGAACATTTATACATTCATTCTGGCCAGACACCATTCAAGTGTGAAATATGTTCAAAATATTTTAAACAAAAATCTCATCTCACTAAACATTTACGTAATCACCCTAGAGAAGTGCATCAGAAACCTATTCCTATTTTTATTCTAATTAATGAAAATAAACTATAATATTAATAATTAAATTATTAATATACATATGTAGAAATATATAGGCCTATTTGTTTAAAAAAAATCTGGTGTGACTGGCGCACAGCACACAACTTTCTCTTACCCTTCGGTGCTGGTCACACCAGATTTTTTGTGTCGAGATATATTTAGTTTCCCATAGCACCTTAGTTTCAAACTTGCATTTTAAATGTTGACTGCTTGAAATAAACTATGGTTATTTTTCAAAATTTTAATCTCATATTTGGACATTTTATACACAATATAGAATCGTAAATAAATACAAAATTTCATAAGAATTGGAAAAAAAATTTTTAAATGCGTAAAAAGTTCCAAAGGGGTCCCCCTTGTGAATCGAAATTAACATACAAATCCCTATAGGAAATTAACATTGAGCCTATGAGAGAAGGCGGAAAGTGAATTTAAAAAGAGTACAGACAGACGATAATGTTTTCAAGTGAGAGAGAGAGAGATATATGTTTTCTCCGAAACAATTAAAGACAGAAATAAAATAAAAATAAATGGGAATTTAAATAATAATTGATTTTTAATCTAATAAAAAGATAAAAAAGATTTAAATTCGGTTACCATGGCAACCATTTCTCCTATCTTTCCTATCCTAATGTCATTAGGATTCACTAATATAAATTTCACTAATTTGTGTGGATTTTTTGATTTTTTCATTCTTTTTTCTTTAACAATCGAAATAAACGAACAGCGAGGGTTCGCCGCAGGCGAACCGGACCCCAATAGGTTTGGTGAACGAAAACGTTGTCATAAAGGTAGATGTTAAGTCATAAAGGAAGACATCAAGCAGTGGCGGCTCGTGACCGAGACAACTGGGTAGGCGACAAATATATATATATATATATATATATATTACTTACGAAAAATAGAAAAAAAGAAAGAAAAAGGCGTATTTATTTATTTTTGTAAATTAAATCTATTCGCCTATCTTTTAATTTAGAAAATAATTCCGCATTCAATCAACGCAGGTGTTCCCCAGGGTTCTGTCCTCTCTCCCACCCTATTCCTTATGTACATTAACGATCTCATGGGAGTAACCTCCAACCCAATTCATTGCTTTGCTGATGACAGTACCCTGCACTCAGTCAGGACTGGTGAAACCTCATCCACTGGTCGTCTGGGGGCTGTGTCGTCGATAAATGATGATCTTGGTCTCTTGGAGGAATGGGGAAACCTCAATCAAGTAAAATTCAATTCCCAAAAAACCCAATGTTGTTTAATTTCTAGACAAAAAAATAGGATTTGCCCTCCCCTTATTTACAGCAATAATAGTCTCGAGTTCAAAGATTCATTTTCTGTTCTGGGAGTGACAGTTACATCTGATCTCTCCTGGAGCAACCACATCTCTTCTGTGGTTAACCGTAACCTAAACCGAATATTCGGTCGGTTCCTAAAAAAATGATTAAATTTAAAAAAAAATCGCCACAATATCACTAAAATTTTCTACCTTGACATATTGTTTATATTTTAAGTTCTTCTTTCTTATTCCATGGATAAAATATTTCAAACGAACAGCTATTTAAGATCCTCTTTAATTTAAGTAACTCTTATTTACGAGAGACTTAAAGGTGCGATTACACAGGGACCTGACTTGACTTGAGTTGGGTACGGTGACCAACCCGACCTATGTATTCCTACTGAGATGGCCAAATTTGAGTACCTATTTGTAAGTAAATTTTAAGAAAAAAGTGCCCCTCCCCCAAGAAAAAATTGAAATAACTCCACTGATTGGCGACTGAAATTTATAACAGCTTTGTCTGTCTGTTTGTGTGTCTGTCTGGGTTCAATTTTAAGCATGAAGAAATTGAGCTTGGAGATAAAATTTTATATTTAAGTTAGGCATAGGCGCCGGAACTGGGGGGGCAAGGGTACGTTGCCCCCCTGACATCCTACAGGGGGGGCAGAGGGGGGGGCAAAATTTCTTCTTTTATTTCATTTATTATTAAAAATGATATATTTTTACTTTTGAAAAATAAAATCTTCTAAATTAAAAGAGTAAGAAATTCATTTTTTTCCAAAAATTTTTTGAAAAATCACTACCAAATTTTTTAAAATTTTAATTTTATTAAAATTGTGATTTTATTTAAAATCTTTAAAGTTTTATAGTAGATTTGTTTTTGCCCTCGGGGCTTGGCGTAGAGGTTAGCGTGCTAACCTCGTATACCAAACGTCGCACAGTGGGCTGAAATAGGAAAAAAGCGGCCATAATTCGAAAAAATGAACTTTAAAATATAAAAACAACGTTTTGCACACTAATAATAGACTATATGTGGACCTCAGGACAATAATTCATTTTTTTTTTACCCAACCCAAACCCGAGTTATAGAGCGCCAAAGTGGGCAAGAAAACTTACTAACTTTTCTTTGCGTTTTAAGTCGATATTCAGAAATTTTTTTCATGTATTAATATTAATCCAATTTTAATGAATTTTTTTTTGAATCATAGATAAATTAATCTTCTTTCTGAATATATTTTTGTTTTTCTTGTATTACAGTTATTTTATTTTTAAATAAATTTTTTTTGTAAGTAAAAAAAAAAGCAATATAAATTTTTTTCAATTTCAAAAAAGTATATGGGCATCCTCTTGCCTTCTAACAAACTCAATAGATTCTGAAACTAGAATACATGTAGAACATAATTGCATCGAAACTTTTTGCCCGATTTTGCCCGAAAAATTTTTATTAATTTTTTTATAATTAAATCGGCAGAAAAACAAATGATTTCCGTCAAACCATATGAACTTCTCTCTGCTTTACAGATAATATTGAAACGTGACAAAGGGCTGATGGACAAAATAAAATCAGGCTATTATTAGAATGACCATAAAATTTGAAGGGGGGCCTCAAATTTTGTAATCTTTTGAAAAAATAATCTATTAAAAGGGAATATTCAATATTTGAAAATTTCATTTTTTCTTGTTCATATTCTTATTAATATTATTGAAATAACTATATTATTTTTGTATACAAGTGATAAAGCCCCCCTGGACCCCCTTACATGCCTTCAGCGAGCAAATGCATCAAATTTATTCTTGCTCACTGTTTGGAAATTTTGCAATTGCTCGCCTTCGGGGCAAAATTTTAAAGTTTTAAATTTCCCTCACTGACTCCACTTCCTCTGTCTCTGGCCAATCAGCGAGAGACAGTGGTAAACAGGAACATAAAACAGAAGTTAGTGGCTAGAATATAGTAATTTATTTTTTAGCAAATAATTTTTATTTAAGTATAATGACAGGGACATAGAAGCCGACTCCAAGGGGCCCAAGGGGCTCGAGCCCCCCCCCCCTCCCCCAATGTTGAGGGAAGAGAAAATAGTCATCTTTGTAATCAGCAATCCATTAAAATGTATATAAAGACGTATTGCTTATATAAGCTTATATAAAAAAAAAAAAATTTTGACCCTTTGAGTAAGGGGTAGTTCACCCCCATGCATGTTTTTTTTTAAATAGATGACATCTTTGGAATCAGTATCCATTAAAATGTATATAAAGACATATTGCTTGTAATTACCAAAAAAAAAAATATTTTTTGCTTCCTTCAGTAAGGGGTAGTTCACCCCATCTATATATTTTGTAAAAATAAATGACATTTTCGTAACGATTGACCTTTAAAATGTATATAAAGACATATTGCTTGTAATTATCAAAGCAAAATTTTTTTAACACCTTGAGTAAGGGGTAGTTCACCCCATGTATGTTTTTAGTAAAAATAGATGACATCTTTGGAATCAGCATCCATTAAAATGTATATAAAGACGTATTGCTTGTAATTATCAAAAAAAAATTTTTTTTGCTCCCTTCAGTAAGGGGTAGTTCACCCCATGTATGTTTTTTGTAAAAATAAATGTCATTTTTGTAAAACGCATATTTTTTTTGATTTTTTGACATATGTTTTTCTTTATATTTCACACATCATAATTTTTTTTTCAACTTTGTCAAGGGGTAATTTCAACCCCTTTTGGTAAAATATGAAAATATTGAAGGGTATAGAAGAACATATGATTATGTATGTATAGTTTTAATTTTGTAAAAATCCGCCCAAAAAAAGATAATTATGGCCGCTTTTTTTCGATTTCAGCCCACTGTGCGTCGCGGGTTCGGACCCCAGGCAGTCCGATGATTTTATTTAAGCCATTTGGATACCAAATGGCTTAAATAAGAATGCCTGGACCCCAAATAAATATATATTATATAAATAACGGGTATCGTTTAAAGTCTTAAATGGCCTAAGTTGCCGAAAAGACTATGTGAATGTGTGTGTGAATGAGAGTGAGAAAAAAGTGTGTTTAAAAAAAAAAAAAAAAAAAGATTTGTTTTTGTTTTATACTCTTTGAACATATTAAATTATTTTAATTTTCTAAAAAAAATTTTTTTGCCCCCCCCTGATTCAAATTCGTTCCGGCGCCCCTGAAGTTAGGCACCAACCTGAGGCGTGCAACTAAGCTTTTAATCAAATCGGCCAAAAAGTACTAGTATTATTAGAAGAATTTTTAATTATAGACCACATTTTTGTATTAAATATTTATTAAAATTATATAAACACTGTACAACGTTTCGACTGTTTATTCTGCAGCCGTTATCAAGTACTGTGCACTTGCTCTGACTGATTTCTCACTGCAGTCTGAGCAAGTGCACAGTACTTGATAACGACTGCAGAATAAACAGTCGAAACGTTGTACAGTGTTTATATAATTTTAATAACAGACTATATAATACAAAAAAGGCCCTCGGGACTTGGCGTAGAGGTTAGCGTGCTAACCTCGTATACCAAACGTCGCGGGTTCGGACCCCAGGCAGTCCGATGATTTTATTTAAGCCAATTGGATACCAAATGGCTTAAATAAGAATGCCTGGACCCAAATAAATATATATTATTAAATAACGCTCGTAAAAGTCTTAAATGGCCTAAGTTGCCGAAAAGACTGTGTGTATGTGTGGGTGAATGTGAGTGTGAATGAGAAAAAAGTGTGAGTGTTTTTTATAAAAAAAAAAAAAAAAAAAAAATACAAAAATGTGGTCTATAATTAAAAATTCTCCTAATAATGATATTTCAAACCACAAAAGCTTTAATAGTCGTTTGTCTACAAGCCTTCTAAAATGCTCTAGATTTCACAAATCACAAACAAGCGATGAGAAGGATCGCCGAAGCCGGGCGGCGCAACTAGTTATAAAATCCTTATTCTCTTAGATAATGTTTTTTTTTTTTTTTTTACTGCTAACCTATCATTCGATCTATTTTTTTTACCTGCTGCTTCTGCTTCTTTCCAGTTAAATCCAATTTAAAAAAAAATCAAAGAAAGAGAGAGAGCAATCTCTCTGTCTCTCTTCAATTGTTTTAAACTTTCATTAGGGAAGAAAAGGGAAATAATATCTATTTAAATTCAAAGATCCTCTCTTCCTTGGTATTTCAAATAAACTGTAGCGCTTCAAATAAAATCAGCCTCCCGCAGCAGTACGTTCACAATTGAGAAAGGTGGGTGAGACGTGTGCATAAAATTTTCTATGACAAGGCACGATAGAAGTGGTACGGTACCATACCACAGCACGCCTGTGGTGGAACCAGAAAAAAAATCTGGTGTGATTGGTGTGGACAGCACCCAACTTTCTCATTATCTTCGGTAATAGAAAGGTTAAAAGATTTCAAGGGCAAAATGAGAATATACATTTTAAAGACCATCTAAAAAATAATTGATTTATGAATTTAAAAAAAATCGTTGGAGCGAATTTTGAGAAAATTGAAAAAAACTGAAAAACTACATCAGTAAAGTACTAGTACTCTTTGTCCAATTTTATTGAAAATCCTCCAGACGCTTACACAATGAATACTTAACTTAAGTATAAAATTTGAACATCGAGTGTTTTTTCGTTTTTAAGTAATTCCCTTAATTCACATTTTTCACTCTTTCACTTGAAATTGATTAAATTTATTGTGAAAAAATTCTGAATTTCCCGAATGTATATTCCAGTTAAAATATCAAAACATAATGTTTATGTAAATTTCTCTGAAAAAGATTTTATTGATTTTAAATGCCTGTTTATTTCTTTTCTTAAAAATGCCATTAAAAGAGAGGATTTCCATTTTAGCTTGAATTTAATTCAATTTCAAAATAAATCTAATGAATTTCAAGTGAAATATCAAAAAATGTGGGTTAAGGGAATTACTCAAAAACGAAAAATCTCTCTTGATTAAAAGCTTATTTTCACGCCCTAGGGGGGTGCTTAACATGAATATAAAATTTCAACCTCCTAGCTCAATTCCATCAGGCTTATTGAACCCAGACAGACCATGTCGCGAAAACCACTTTTTTGGATTCAGGGACTTGGATCTCAAAACGTGAAGATCCATCAAAATCTCGACATCGAATTTTTGACATGAGTCCAATACTTTCTCTCTAATATATTAACATATATATAGAGGTAAGAGAAAGTAAAAATTAATAAGCGAATTAGGCCTAAATGGGATTTTTGAAGGGCATATTTGAGTACAGTGCTCGTGACAAATGTGTTAGGAGGGTGCTTTTGTTGCCCCCCCCCCCTCTTTTCAAATACATATCACTGTGCCTGTCGTCACAAATTAATAGAGTATCTAACATGTTATCTAATTTATATTTTTGCGGCCTGTTTCCAACTTCCCTCTTCCTCTTTTTTTCCCTTTTTTTTCACTCTATCGTAATCTAAGAGAGGAAATTTTTATCAAAATTTTTTTTAGGCAAATCTATCAGAAAAATGTCCTTCATTTCTAATTTATTTATCGTGATACTTGGTAAACCAGTTTATACCAAATAAAATCACCTTTAGGCAAAATGATAAAGTGTCAATAACGAAAATAAAATTGAATTTATTAGTATGTGTACCTGTACTTCAAGGTAGAGAGCAGAGAGAGAGAGAGAGATCTCTGGGTTTGTCACGATTTAGTGCAACTCTAACGAACGAACATTTCATCGAAATCAACTTAAAGTTTCCCGGTCTAGCCGGGCCTATATGGGAATATCGAAGATGAGATGTGACAAACAGGCAGCTGATGCTCAACTCAAACAGAACCGAAACTCTTTCTATTAATGAAGAAAATAAAAAATAATAAATAGATTTTTTAAAGAGGATTCAAAAAACAGTCTAGCCTTGATTCGCATAGCCTTTGGTCCTTATTAAATGGCAATAAATATTTTACACAATTCTGCCATTCGACTTTTTGAGGAGTTTTATTGATACACCGGATTGATCGAAAAAACTTAAAAAGTACATCAGTAAAGTATTAATTAGTACTCTTTGGTCGATTTTGTTCAAAAGCTTGAGATATTTTGTTTACAGACACAGACCATGATGAGAAAACCTCTTTTTGGATTAAGAGGACCTCAAAACGTGTAGGCCTATATCCATCAAAATCTCGACATGGAATTTTTCACATGATCGCAATATTTTCCCGTAGTGTCAAAAACTAAATAGACCTATATGCAGGGCCGCAGACAGACTTGACGGGCCCCGAGGCTACTTACTAATACGGCCCCCCCAAAAAAAAAAAAAACTTAAAGTTTTTTTTTAGTATATAAAAGGCTATTGTGGCCTTCATGCCAACAATTTTTTACACAGTTTTTGAGACAATTTTTGAAATAGTTATACCTAGCTTCAAATATTTATTTAAATAAAGTTATTTAAAATTTAAAAATAAAATATAATTTTATAAATTATTTCAAAATTTCCTAACCAAAGAGTTACAATAATTTATCGAGGCCAGATCCGGACAGAGAAATTCGGGGGAAATCTGGGGGGATGGAAAAATTTTTGAAAATTAGCCACTGAAATTGCGTTTTTAGCTATCCTGAGTCGTGAAAAAGATCAAACTTGATTTGAGGTTAAAAGGCCCGGGCCCCCTGAAGAAAAAAATTTCAAGAAAATGATATTTTTTTAAATTGAAATTTTAATTTGAGCTTAAAGGGCCCGGGCCCCTTGAGGAAAAAATTTCTAGAAAATGATTTTTTTGAATTGAATTTTTAAGATTTGAGCTTAAAGGGCCCGGGCCCCTTGAGGAAAAAAATTTCAAGAAAATGATTTTTTTTAATTGGAATTTTAACCATGAAACTTAATTTTCATTCGAATTTTAAGGTGGGAGCGCAATGGGCCCGGGCCCCCTCGGAGGGCCCGGGCCCCGGGGATATAGCCCCCCTGCCCCCCCCCCCCTGTCTGCGGCCCTGCCTATATGTCGACTCGAAAAAAAAGGATTTATTTCTTGACTTGAATGGCTCGCTCACAGCCCCTGGCAGTTAGGCAGACAGGCAGCCAGCAAGTTTGCAATATCTCATTTAATTATTAAAAGCAAGAAAGAAATGCCTGCCCAAAAAGACCTTAAATGAAAATTTAAAAAAAAAAATGCAAGTAGATAATATAACATTTATTAGGCCCACTAAGCTGACGTTTCGGTCTTGGTTAAGACCATCCTCAGAGGGCCTAATAAATGAAATATTATCTAGGTGCATTTTTTGACACATTCTAGTCTATTCTTTAAGCAAAAATGTTAACTTTTACTTGAAACATAAACATAAAAATAAAATAGTTTTTAAAAAAAATTGTTTTATTCTTGACACCGAAAACCTGTGAAACGATAAGAAGCTGCAGCAAGTTCGATAAGAAATTAACTTTTAACATCTGAAATCAGCGTTAATTCATTTTAACACCTGCTTGCCTCAAATTGCGATTCTATAAGCAAAAACTTTAACGCCTAAGCGTTAATATTTAGTCAATAGTGTTAAAAATTAATGTCATGTCGAGGGGGTGCCTTTAATATTTTAACGCTCTATTTAATGCATCAAAATAGCGCCTTTAATCTAAAAAGTAAGGTTATGATTTTGACAGCTTTGAGATAACAGCAACATCTTAACGTCGCTGTTAAGAATTCTTTCGAGAATAGTATTTAAATTTTAACGTCTGTTTTTAGAGAATGGACCTGATTATAGTTATAAAATGTATTTAAGGTCTTTTTCGGCATCGGAGGCCATTTAGGCCCCAATTGATTGGTATCCAATTCAATTGAATTAAATTTTTGCCGCCTGGGACGGGATGCGAAACCTCGACTTCCGGCACGAGAAGCGAATACTCTCATTGTTGAGTTTCTTTAATAAAAAAAATCTGGTGTGACTGGCGCACAGCACACAACTTTCTCTTACCCTTCGGTAAGAGAAAGTTGTGCACCGTGCTGGTCACACCAGATTTTTTGTGTCGAGATATATTTAGTTTCCGATAGCACCTTAGTTTCAAACTTGCATTTTAAATGTTGACTGCTTGAAATAAACTATGGTTATTTTTCAAAATTTTAATCTCATATTTGGACATTTTATACACAATATAGAATCGTAAATAAATACAAAATTTCATAAGAATTGGAAAAAAAAATTTTTAATGCGTAAAAAGTTCCAAAGGGGACCCCCTTTTGAATCGAAATTAACATACAAATCCCTATAGGAAATTAACATTAGGCCTATGAGAGAAGGCGGAGAGACAGGCGATAATGTTTGCAAGTGAGAGAGAGATATATGTTTTCCCGGAAACAATTAAAGACACAAATAAAATAAAAATAAATGGGAATTTAAATAATAATTGATTTTTAATCTAATAAAAAGAAAAAGATTTAAATTCCGTTACCATGGCAACCATTTCTATCTTTCCTATGAAGAACAAGAGTAAAGTGGTCTTCAGAAGATTTCAACGGCAAAATGAGAATATACATTTTAAAGAGCATCTAAAAAATAATTGATTTATCAATTTTAAAAAAAAATCCTTGGAGGTAATTTTGAGAAAATCGAAAAAAACTGAAAAAGTACATCAGTAAAGTACTAGTACTTTTTGGCCGATTTTGTTCAAAAGCTTATTTTGAGATTCTTCAAAGGTACCTAAGTTAAATATAAAATTTCAATCCGGTAGCTCAATTCCTTCATGCTAAAAATCGTTACACACACACAGACACACATACATACACACACACACAGACCAATTTGCGGGACCCACTTTTTTGGACTCAGGGGACCTCAAAACATGTATATCCATCAAAATCTCGAATTTTTGACATGATCGCAATACTTTCTCTCCTATATATTTCATATATAGGGTACGAGAAAGTAAAAAGACCAAAGACAATCCCTTTAAAAGCCACTATTTAGGTCAAAGTGAGAGAGATAAAATTGGGCGTTGCTCTTCCTATTTGTTTTTCACCCCCACCCCCTTTAAACACCGATTATATAATAATATGAAGAGAGTGAGTGACCGGTTTGTTTATTTATTTCTCTCTTAACCTGTTCTTCTATGTTTTTTCCACTCGATAAAATTAAAAAAAAAGAAAGAGTGACGTAAAAGACAGAGAGAGAGAGAGAGAGGATTTGGTACAAATGTAAATAAAAGCGAGAGAGAGAGAGAGAGGGGGGTGGGGGTGAGTGGGAGAGAGAGGGATAGATAAAGTCAGTGGAGGAGGTCGGAGAAAACCAGTGAGAACTGCTTCCTTCATCAGAGCTCACACACGAGTAGGAAAAATAAAATAAAAAGGGGGGGGAGGGGGGAGGAGTTCTTCCCCCCACCTCGTCATAGAAAGGTCTAAGTCCACCTAGCGAGAGAAAGAGAGAAATAGACTTCCGTCAGTTCAGTGCGGTGTCAGTCAGACTACGAGTAGCTCTGTCTGTTGAGTGCTTTTTGTGATAACAAATTAAAAAAAAAAAAAACATTTGATAAGAGACAGGTGAGTTTGTTGTTGTTTATATATTAATACAATTACTATAGAATTTTTTTTTTTTTTTAGTACAAAAATGACATCAGGAGGGAAGAGTTCGTATTCACCGCCCGAGGCTCAAAACAAATACAATGTGCGCAAAGATAGTAAAATGACCACAAATGACTATGAATTCCCTTATTATCGACCCCCGCAAAAGCCCTTTCTAGAGAGGCTCTCGTTGATGATTTGGGATTCGGATACGAGACAATTTTTAGGCAGAACTAAACACCAATGGGGTAAGTCCAAGTCACGTGCTCACTGTCATTTCATGTGGCGGGATCAACGCCTTCTCTCCCATTGTTGTCCGGATATGAGAGAGGGGAGGCATTTTGCGCTCTATCGAGTAAATTCGAAAAAAAAAAAAAACCTTAGATATCATTTAACGAAACGAATATTGTTATTAAATGTTCAATTTATTTTTATATTTTTCACCCTCCTGGAAAAATAGAGGAAAAAATTGCCCGAAGGAGAGGGACGGGGGTGTAACAACTCTTTTTTTAAAATACAAAAGACACGGTCCAGGTTCTGATGATGGTAATCATGGAACCGAAATGTTAACCATGGATTGAAATCATTAAGAAAAAAAATTTATTTAATTTTCATCAAAACCAGTTTCGGTTCAATTTTTAATGAATTCATAAATTGTTTACAAAGTGTAGAATTTTTATGATAAAAATAAAAATATTTCTACTATTATACCTTTATATGAATAAGTAAGGCAACCTTTTTTTTTTTTAGTTTTCTATCACTATATTCAGAATGCTTATTATATTAATCACAAGGAAACTTAATTTTTAAGGTCCTGTCGCTTCACTTTTAATTAACGAACTATCCCTCGGAAAAGCTGACTTTCGAGTATTTTCCCATCTAGTCAATCATATGATTAATTAAAAGCCGAGATCGTAGTTCGTTAGCTAAAACCGAAAGTTCGGTATAAAAGGTGAAATTAGGAACACAAGCCTTTTATAAGTTTTGTTATCAAGTTACTAACTTTACATTTATTTTCTTATCCCCTCCGATATCTAATTATATGTGCAAAAAAAAACTCAACAATGGCAGGGCCAGGCGGCCGCCTCTTTTGGGGGGGTTTGGGGGGGGGGGGGGGGGGGGGGTGGCAGCCAGGAGGGAGTGTCTCTAAATCAATGAAACTATCGCGATGTTTCGGTCTACTAAATTCAATCAAGCTCTGCGAATGCCAAATTGAAGGGGGGGGGGGGGGGGAAAAATTATAATTTTTTAAATTAACATATTAACAAGTATAAATCATAAATATGACCACTCCCGATTGCCTAATGATGGTCGAATAAATTTGGACCGAAACGTCGCGAGTTTTTGGGAGGATTTAGAGGCTGGCTGCCACCTCATGCCATTGTTCAAATATACCATCGACAGCCACTTCACTCTAGAAAACTCATTTTTTTTTAACTCGAAGGTTAAGCGTGTTCTTGATAACTATATCAATGATTTGCTATCGGTCGAATAACTTTACTAGTTGACTAGAAGAGAAGCAACCGGTCTTAAGGAGAATAAATAAACAAATTTTTTTACCTATAGAAAAGAAACAGTCCAAATTACACTCAAAAAGAGGGAAAGATTACTGTTAATAAAAAATTTTCATTTTTAAATTTATTGGCGACTGAATTGTAGAGTTTCGATAGACAGCACCATCCATCATCAGACTTGCAAAAAAAAACCACAAACTATTTTACAAAAACACCGATATTTATGTAATACAATTTAAGATATTAAATTTTATCTCAATTTGTTTTTAGACGAACAATTTAATTAACGAAAAATTATTTGACATCATAGATAAGCCTATACAGGGCTATTGCCTTGACACATTTCTCAGAAATCACCTGTCAAATATTTTTCCTTTAAATTAAAAAAGATAAATGGCCTTAGATGCCGAAAAAGGCCTTAGAACAAATAAATAAAAAAAATAATACGTGAAAAATTGTTCATGCAGTTTAAAAAAAAAAAAGATTTGAGAATATTTTTGTAAAATATTTTGTAATTTTCTTTTTGCAGCCCTAATGGTGGATGGTATTGTCTGCCGAAACTGTACAATAAATAATTTGTTATAAAATAGCCTATTATTTTTTTGCAAGATCTCATCTCAACAGTACTATTCTTTGTCTTCTTTTTTAGCTACCTCTGCACATAAATTTTTTACCAGAATTGATTCTTATGGAACGAGGTGATAATCATATAAACGTATATACTGTAGTAGAAATAAATATTTTTATTAAAGGAGATATCGAAGCAGAGGCAGCTAAAAAATAAAATTCTCTGAATGCTTAACCAATCAGCAGGGAGACGTTTCGGTTTATTTATTATAAACCATCTTCAGTTCATTAATTGGTATATTTATGCTCAGAGTTTTTTTTTTTTTTTTAAACATTCACACTTTTTTCTCATTTACACTCACACACAGATGCACACAGTCTTTTCGGCAACTTAGGCCATTTAAGACTTTTACGATATCCGTTATAGAGATTAATATACATATATGGTGTCCAGGCATTCTTATTTAAGCCATTTGGTATCCAAATGCCTTAAATAAAATCATCGGACTGCCTGGGGTCCGAACCCGCGACGTTTGGTATACGAGGTTAGCACGCTAACCCCTACACCAAGCCCCGAGGGCTATTATCAATCATTTGAATCTCACACAAACAACCATCATATTCATTTAAGCCCAAATTTCATTATATACATAATCAATAGTATTCTATTTTACAAAAATCTGGTGTGACTGGCGCACAGCACACAACTTTCTCTTACCTTCGGTAATCGAAAGTTGTGTACTGTGCTTGTCACACCAGATTTTTTGTGTCGACATATATTTAGTTCCCGACAGTACGGAACATTTGAATTCAGATGTAAAATTTATAAGTATGGGAAAATATTTATATTTTGTTACCATGGCAACCATTTCTCCTATCTTCCCTATGAAATACAAGAGTAAAGTGGTCTTCAGAAGATTTCAATCGCAAAATGAGAATATACATTTTAAAGAACATCTAAAAAATAATTGATTTTTGAATTTTAAAAAAAATCGTTGGAGCAAATTTTGAGAAAATCGAAAAAAACTGAAAAAGTACATCAGTAAAGTACTAGTACTCTTTGGCCGATTTTGATTAAAAGCTTATTTTTCCGGTCCCGGGAGGTGTTTAACTTAAATATAAAATTTCAACCTCGTAGCTCAATTCCTTCATGCTTAAAATTGAACACACACACACAGACACACACACAGACAGACCATGTCGCGAAAACCACTTTTTTGGATTCAGGGGACCTCAAAACGTGAAGATCCATCAAAATCTCGACATCGAATTTTTGACATGAATCCAATACTTTCTCTCTATATATATATTACATATATACATAGGTAAGAGAAAGTAACAATGTATATTAATTATTATCTGACTAACTCTGAGCATAAATATACCAATTAATGAACTGAAGATGGTTTATAATAAATAAACCGAAACGTCTCCGGCTGATTGGTTAAGCATTCAGAGAATTTTATTTTTTGGCTGCCTCTGCTTCCATATCTCCTTTAATCAACATACACAGCCACTACTTACATCTCGAAATATTTTTATTTTTCTCATAAAAATAAATTATGCACTTTATGTGTAAACAATTTATGATTTCAATAAGAATTGAACCGAAGCAGGATGATTAATGATTGCAATCCACGGTTAACCATCATCAGAACCTGGACCGTGTCTTAAAGACACCCCTAAAACAATGCTATTAGGAATAAAGTGCTATTAGCAAATTTTATTTTTTATTTTTTGCCCAAATTTTATTCATTTGTAAGAGATTATTTCTAGTTTTTTTTTTTTACTTTCTCTTACCTATGTATATATGTAATATATATATAGAGAGAAAGTATTGGATTCATGTCAAAAATTCGATGTCGAGATTTTGATGGATCTTCACGTTTTGAGGTCCCCTGAATCCAAAAAAGTGGTTTTCGCGACATGGTCTGTCTGTGGGTGTGTGTTCACTTTTAAGCATGAAGGAATTGAGCTAGGAGGTTGAAATTTTATATTTAAGTTAAACACCCCCGGGACCGGAAAAATAAGCTTTTAATCAAAATCGGCCAAAGAGTACTAGTACTTTACTGATGTACTTTTTCAGTTTTTTTCGATTTTCTCATTTGCTCCAACGATTTTTTTTTAAAATTCAAAAATCAATTATTTTTTAGATGCTCTTTAAAATGTAAATTCTCATTTTGCCATTGAAATCTTCTGAAGACCACTTTACTCTTGTACTCCATAGAAAAGATAGGAGAAATGGTTGCCATGGTAACAAAATATAAATATTTTCCCATACTTATAAATTTTACATCTGAATTCATATGTTCCGTACTGTCGGGAACTAAATATATTTCGACACGAAAAATCTGGTGTGACAAGCACAGAACACAACTTTCGATTACCGAAGGTAAGAGAAAGTTGTGTGCTGTGCGCCAGTCACACCAGATTTTTTACCTGTAAAGATACTTTTGAGCTAAGCCCAAAAGTTTGAGAAATATTTACAAATAATTGAAAAAAGGGGTTTTTCAACATCCCCCCCCTTCGGACAAATTTTTCCCCCGTCTATCCTGGAGCGTGAAAAAATTTAAATTAAATTAAACATTTAATAATAATACTCATTTCGTTGAATGATATTTTTTGTGTAATTTACTCTAAATAGACAAGTAATTTAAAAGACATGTGTGTGAATTATAAAAGGAAATGTTTTTATTTCCAATCTAAACGTTAGAATTTCAATTAAGAATCCTAATAAGCAAACAGAGAGAGAGAGAGAGAGTGGGAAGGGGGGGGACCACCATCATCATCCTATAACAAACAGAGCAGGTTAATTTGTTCCACGATTTCATCTTCCGTCTCAAGGTCACAACAACAGAGCTTACGTCTTTCTAATTGGGGGAAGGAGGGGGGATAATGTTTCTTCTTATCAGAGTATTGGCGGGCAAAAGTCGTTAGCAAAATCCCTTCCCCTCTGATTCTGTATCTAAAATCACGATAAAACTACAAAATAGCCTGGTATTTAGGCTATCTATCTCTCTTCAGATTGAGTTCATAGCTAAGATTAGCTCTTTGTTTGAAAATCAATTTAATTATAAGGACCGTCGGCCAAAGAATAAATACTTTTGCGTATAATCCGTTTATTTGTAAATGTTTCGATTCCAGTGATATGGAATCATCCTCAGTACAATCAACAGATGTTTTGCAAATCGTTACTTTCTCCCAGCCAATATGACAAAATAGCTGAGCATTCCATGAATGCATTAATGAAAATTAAATTAAGATTAGCTTTATTTGTTATTTCACTAAAATAAAGAGAAAATAACACTGGGAAATATCAGTGTCATTAAGCAAGGCTAAAGTCTGTTGATCCTCGGATAGGAAACCTTCAAGAATCAACAAGAACATATTTATTTTTCCAAAGTTGAGACCCACTTTTCTTAAAAAAAAATGGAAATTTTATAGGCATTAAAAAAAAAAAAAAATAAATATTGACGTGAACAAAATGCAGGGTGGGGGCTTTAAATTTAGCACATTTAATGAAAATAAATATTGTTTCGTGAAGGCCACCTATCCTCTGCGCTTGTTGTGTTCCCCCTCAATCTCGCCCTTCAAACTGGAGGGTATTACTGTGTATAGATCCCTATTGGTCCAGTAGATAAGCCCGGCTTGGTTGTATTTTTATTGTAATGTTACTTCTGTTTTATTGAACCCTAGTCTTATCGAACAAGCCAAGCCACGTCGGCTCACTTGGCCTTGCTTACTGATCGCATTGACAATCTTTATTTTTTCGGTTTGCAATACGGGTGCTCAAAGACAAGCAGACAGTCTTAAGTGTCACCTAAATGCAAATTCAAATATGCCGTCCTTGAAAGGGTTAAAAAACGCATCTGACCTCAACTAAATTACTAAATTTTCAAATTTTAAATTAGGACAAGTGTTTGTAATAAATGTGAAAATATGTAAGCATGTCTAGAAATATTTATTTCATAACAAAAAAGAAAAAAAAAGTAATATGTAAATGCTCCTATAAATGAGGGAGAATTAAAATAAGATAAATAAGATATAGGCCTACTACTAGGGTTGGAGGGAAAAGTGAGGTCCGCCGACCCCGCATCGCGGGAATAAGGCGAGGGCAAAAGAAGAAGAAATTAATTTGGCTCTTGCCTTTGCTTAGCAAAATCTTCAATAATTTCCAAATTATTGCAAGTTTCATTTATCTTTGCTAACCAAAGATAAGAGCTTAATTAATTTCTTCTTAATAGTTGTAGGCCTATATCTTGTTCTTTTTTTAATTCTCTCTTTTATATTGTATTCTTGTACGAAAGAATTTAAATGACTTGATCTTAAGCAACATAGTGGCTGTGATTAAATGTAGTCTATAAACAGGCAGGATCAGCCAATATGTAGGCCCTATGAAGCTTACCAAATCATAGGCGTAGCCAGAAATTTTTGATGGGGGGTTCAAGAAAACTTTTTCAAACATTTGAAAATTTTCAGATTATTTTAGGGTATTTATAAATCACTAGCCGCGCCGCTCACCGTGGGCGGGCTTAGAAGTGAAGGAACCGACCCTTAGGCCCGGCGCACATTGAACGCAGCAGAGGCGCAGCCGAGGGCAGAGCACAGGCAGAGGTCTTTTTGTAATACACGCGTTTCAATAGGGCAGCGCACATTGGACAGAGGGCAGGCGTAGCATAGGAATAACTCTGCAGAGCCTCTGTCTGGTTGTGGTAGCAACACAGTTTCCTACGTCCTCTGTCGCCTCTGCGAGCTTTTTAACTTTAACTTTTATTTATTTTTATTTGATTTATTAGCTTTTTATAAGTTAATAGTATGGAACAACTAATCCAATTAGTCCAAGATCATCCCGTGTTGTACGATACAACCCACCCGGATTACATGGGGACAAAATTGAAGGATGATCTGATGATCTCAAGTGGGATCCGATTGCTTCAGAGCTAAAATTTACGAATGGTGACAAAAACTAGTAAAATAAAATTGAATCCTTTTAGACATCTTCTCGATTGGCCTCCTCAACATGAAATATGCTAATTATATATTGAAACTGTATAATGGAAAAAATGTATGTATGTATGTAAATATGTATGTATATGTTTTATAGAAATCCACAATTTTCAATGAATCCATTTGAAATTAAGTACACATATAATATATGGTTCTGGAAGTAACGTAGTAATAATTTGAATCTCTTAAATTTTTTGGAAAATTAATTATAATCAAATTTCTTCAATATGGGAACACAAAATCAACAAGTTGGCTGGCAAAATAGAGAGGTGATTAGTAGCTCTGAGAGCCAGCTTTCCAAAAATACCACTAGGGTGGTGGGAGGAGCTACCCAACTGCCTCAGCCAATCACGTGATTCTAGCCGAATGTTATAAATACAACCGTGCCTGTCTCACTATTCATTTGGGACCAAGACACAGGGAAGATCAAGTCAGAAGAAATACAACACTACAAGCCAGCGCAAGAGATCACTTCAAGAAAACAAAAGCCCTTTTCAGGGCTCTTTATATTCTTTGCTTTTAACAAAAATAAGTCAGATGAAATATGTTACAAGCCTACAAGTCAGCGCAAGAGATATCTTCAAGCAAAGAACAAATTCTTCAAGAAAACAAAAGCCCTTTTCAGGGCTAACACCATTTTTTTTTACCACCTTTCCTTCTTACAAAAATTATGCTCCTTAAAAAAAGTCCTTTTAAGGACTAATTATCAAAAGTTAATATGCTAAAATCACCACATTCACTTTCTCCATCTTTATTTTATCAACTGTCCTACATTTAACCATTAAAATTCACGTTTATCAATTAAACGTATTTCCTTGGCACGTTTGTTAATTAAACGTATTAAATCATCTCCAAATATCTCGCTCATTGCCTTAAATGCTCATTCATTTTGAATTAAAAATATATTACGGAGGCAAAAAATATTTTTTCTATTCGTCTCAAACGCATGGAAAAACAAACTGAGGTCCCCCCGCTATACCTCCTTCCCCCTCCATTCACAATAAAAGTTAACTCACTGCTTGCACCGAGACTGCCTCAGCCAATCACGTGATCACGTGATTCTAGCCGAAAGTTATAAATACAACCGAGCCAGTGTCTCACCCTTCATATGGGACCAAGACACAGTGAAGATCAAGTCATGTTACAAGCCTACAAGTCAGCGCAAGAGATATCTTCAAGCAAACAACAAATTCTTCAAGAAAACAAAAGCCCTTTTCAGGGCTAACACCATTTTTTTACCACCTTTCTTTCTTACAAAAATTATGCTCCTTAAAAAAAGTCCTTTTAAGGACTAATTATCAAAAGTTAATATGCTAAAATCACCACATTCACTTTCTCCATATTTATTTTATCAACTTTCCTTTGGTTTTATTATTAATCTTCTTTCTTTTCCTGTTCTTTTTTATTAAAATAAAATAAAATTATTTTTTACTAATATATAACTTTCTTTTTATTTGAGCAGTTACCCTGATTTATTCTATTCTAATACTTTTAAGGAACCCGAATAACTTCTATATGGACCCTGTTACGCATTCGTGGGTCAAGCGCCTGCTACCGAGTTTTGAGAAAATTAACTTTAAAATTTTTTGTTTTGATTAGATTATATATAATTTTTTTTTTGTCAATTGTGCAAGTAACATTAAATATAAATTTTTTTAGGGCATATTTCATAAAAAATACTTTTAATTATAGCATTTGAAACAATATTCCGTGCTTAACTCAATTTTTAGTTTTTTTTGGCGCTTGACACTAATGCATAACAGAGTCCATATATAAATTCTGCTTTGTTAGTTTATTTTATTTAGATTGTTTTTCCAGTAGATTAATTCAACAAATTATGACAAATATTCAAAAATTAATACCTTTTTTAAGATAACCTTTGACAAAAAAAAATAAAAAAAAAAATAGAATCTTTTATTCTTATTTATCAATATTATAATTTTCTTTCGTCAATTTTTTCTTCTCATTCGCAAAAAAAAATTTCCGATGTGCTACTAAAGTGTGCTCACATTTTTTATTTTTCTCAAAACTCTTTATTTTAATGTTTTTTTTTAATTTATCATGGAAAAATTAATAAAATAGAAAATATTTTTTATTTTTTAATTGAATTAACCAACACATTATGCCAAAAATTGAAAAAATAATTTATAATGCTAATCTATATCTATCTTATATTATATATATATATAAAAATGAAATGGAAAAATTGTATGTATGTATGTAAATATGTATGTATATGTTCTATAGAAATCCACAATTTTCAATGAATCCTTTTGAAATTAAGTACACCTATAATACATGGCTCTGGGAGTAACGTAGTAATAATCTGAATCTCTTAAATATTTTGGAAAATTAATTATAATCAAATTTCTTCAATATGGGAACACAAAATCAACAAGTTGGGTTGAAAAAATAGAGGGCGACCTTTTTGCTCTGTTACCAGCTTTCTCTTTATACGACTAGGCGCTGTGAGAGGCGCTACGCAGCAGTCAGGGAGAAGAGAGCACGCATATGGCTGACCCTTTAAACAGTCATAAACAGACCCTTTTTGGCTGTGCCCAGTCGGTAACCTCCCTTCGCTTGAATATAAGATCCTTCCTTAACATCTTAACACTTGCATTGCAACAAGAAATATCCCAAATTGGGAATAAACTTGCTCGCCGAAGGCGAGCAAGGGGTCCAGGGGCGCAGCCCCCTGGCTAAGCGGAAAGCCCGCCGAAGGCGGGCTTTGCGACTAGTAATATATATATAATAATTATGCTAATAATTTAAATTTAACACGAAAATTAAATATTTTGTGATTGAATTTTATTTTAATATGTTTAATTCTCAAATGCAATGATTGAATTTCAATATATTAAAATGATTATTTTTTTTCTTGAAATAAAATACAATTTTAAAACTAAATTCATAAATATTTAAGATTTTTTCCTCCATTTCAAATGACATGTTTGCAACAGAGGCAACGCAGTACTGCGTTCAATGTGCGGTGACCTGACAGAGGCCTATTCCTCTGCTGCGCCTCCACTCTACCTCGGCTGCGCCTCGGCTGCGTTCAATGTGCGCCGGGCCTAAGTCACGACTGTCTACAGGGGCGCCACAGGAATATTATAATCTGCAACAGTAACGGGTTCAGAGAACTTGGGAATTTAGCGTTAAAATATTCAGGTTTCTTATCTTTATGAGAATTAGGCTATATTTTTTACTAGAAGACTCGTTCGTGACAGGCACGTATGGAGATGGGGGGTATCAGCACCCTCCTCCTCTTCGAAAAGGTTATAAAATTTATTTGCTCATTATACAAGTTGAAACTGAAATCACCTATGGAAGAATTTGGAAATTTAGTGAGCCAAGGGTTTTATGGATGTCTCCTCGTGTAGTTCTTGTCTTTTAGAGTAGAGCTAGAGGTCGCGCTTCATGACCCAAGGGTCACATACAGTATACGGTAAACTGCAGGCATTTCATTGGTTTACTTCATTCATATTAACTACCATTTGTTTTTTAAAAATATTCCTATATTCTAAATCGTCTATATTAAATATAAACATTCGGTTTATTATTTCTAATAATTTATTGGGTGATGATATTTTATTTCATGTTTTTCCTCTCTTTTAGCTCTCCATTATTATTTTTATTTTTTTAATTAAAAAAGATGAATTGGAGCATTTTCTCGCCTCTTCCTATTGTTGTTAGCTAAAATATGGAAAATGGCGGAAACCCTCCCCCTTCCCCCTCTACCGGCAAGGGGGTGGCGCCGACGTCACGCCAGTGGCGCCTCCATGGCCGACGACGGCTCTCAACTGAACCATTTCATTTCGCCAGTTGACCGGGAGGCATTCATTCGCTAACGTCCTTCTCTCTCTCGCTCTCCTTTTCTCTATGAAGTGAAATTGGTGTGAATTTGATATTTTTTTTTTTGAGCCTGTGTTTGTATGGGGGTTGTTTTCTGAAAATCAACCAATCCGGAATGTGGTCGAAAAATCAAAAAACCGTCACAAAGGTCTTTAGAAACGACCCCCAGCCAAATCGATCCGGCCAAACTCACAAATAAACCGGCAAAACAAAATATTTTGATTGATCGTTAGAGAGGATCAACATGTAGTGGCTAATCTCTTTTCAAACTCCTCTACATATCTATTTTTTTATAGGCTATAATTTCAATTTTAACTTCCAATAATTAAGTCATCCATTGATAAAACGATTTTTCTACTTATTCAAATTTTATATAAGTGTATTTTTCTATAAAACGTCCATTTTGATTAACTCACTCTTTTTTTTTTTTAAGACTCTCTCAACTATTGATTAGTTTCATTCCCAACCGATAAAAAAAAGAGATCAACGAGTTATTATCTATTTTTTATATTAAATAATCTTATCTCACTTAAAACTGAAGGCGATTGTATCAATTGGCTGTGCGTTGTCCCCCCCCGAGTGTGTCATGTCGACGACAGTGTCCCATTTAGTGAATGGACAGGTGACTCCTTCTAGTCCTTCAGGCGCCCGCAAGAAACAAATCCAGAATGGATCCCCCCATGCATCGCCTCCTTGCTCGCCAGGCAGGGGGGTCAGGGGTCGGGGCGAGTCGCCAGGAGTCGCTTCCAGGTCTATTTACTTTTTAACGAGCTAATCTTTAAGATTACATTTCATTTAAAGGCGATATACTCTTTTTAAGCTAATCTCATTTCTTTAAGTAAGAGGAAAAATCGAATAAAAAGGCGAGGAATTTTTTCGCTGCGGGCAGGTCGATCTCAATCAAATATTATAAACACCTGACATCATCATTCTCATAATAACAATTTTTTGTACAATAGATGTTATTTTTTTGACGACATTCAGTGTTTATACGTTGTTGTTTTTTTATTCCTATAATCTACTGTAGATCGAACTCTTAAATGTTTCACTTAATATTCATCTATCTGTAACATTCACTCACATTACATCACATTAAATATGACATTTGACTTTTTTTTTTTAATTAAGGTCTTTTTCGGCATCGAAGGCCATTTAGATCCCGTCTCTATTTATTTTAATTGAATTGGCTACCAATCGCCTAAGACGGGATGGGAACCCGCGACTTTTGGTACAAATGGCCAGCACGCTAACCACTACACCAAGGCCCGAGGGCGATATTTGGCTTAAAGCATTGTTATTATACTATAAAATATTTTCTAATAATTAATAGCTGATAATGGTGCCAACGTCGAGGATTCGCATTCCGCCTCAGACGAATAAAATTATTTAATTGAATTGGGTACCAATCAATTTTTTAACAAATTTATATAATAAATAACACTTTACGCGTGAATTTCTGAATATATAAACAATTTTTATGTTGTATAAGAAAAAAAATATTGGCCTTCACTTTAGCCCCCCCCCCCCCCTCTCCCTAATGGTCCGATGTTTACCAAAAGCTTTTCAGTTCTTGGCCTGAATTTCTTTATGTATGCAAAATTTGAATAAATAGTTTTTGAGTTTTCATCGACGAAACAGACACACCAACATCCAAAAACTAATTCTGGCAGTTTCAGTTCAATTTCGATTTTTTTTTTTTTTAAGATTACTTTATCTACCGTTGGTGGGTAAAGTAAAAAAATAAAATAATATAAGTAAAAGTGGTGATAATTGAATTTTTTTATCTTTCTCTTAAACACTCACACTTTTTTCCCACTCACACTCAAATTCACACACACATGCACAACAGTCTTTTCGGCAAATTAGACCATTTAAGACTTTAAACCATACTCGTATTTATAATATATATATTTGAGGTCTAGGCATTCTTATTTATGCCTTTTGGTATCCAAATAATATCCTCGGATTGCCTGGGATCCGAACCCGCGCCTCTCGGTATAGAAGGCAGGCGCGCTACCAACTACACCAAGTCCAAGGGCCTTTCTCTTACTTAGATAGGATAATATTTAAAATGAACGCAGGCCTGATTCATGTCGAAAATTTGATATCAATATTTTAAAGGAAATACAAGTTTTCACGATCCCTGAGTTCAAAAAACTCTGTGTTCCAAAAAGAAATCAGCTTCGAGGTTGAGATTTGATATTTAAGTTAGATATCCCCTCCCCTGATAAAGAATACTAGTACTTTACTGATATTCTTTTTCGGTTCGATTCTCTTAAGTATTTTGATTAAATCAATTATTTTTTAGATGCTCTATGTATATTCTCATTTTGCCCGTGAGATGGGTGTAAGGCCACTCTTCTCTTACACGTACTTGATAGGAAAGATAAGAGAAATTAATTTTAATTTAATATTTCTAAGGAAGGACACTCGAAATATCAAATAGTTTTTTGCTCGGCTCGTGTCCTTATACAGAACCTCTTTTCTTTCCCATAAACTCATTTCACACCCCCTCCCTACCCCTGAAATCAATTCAAGTTCTTTGATCATTTATGCCAACGCTCATTCTTCTCGGCTAATTGATGTCATCTGTTGATTTCTAATTTTCCATTTTTGGAAAACAATTTTAATTTCTCTATCCATAATAGGATCTCTCTTTTATTTGAATGACATTTTCTGCATAAATTATTAAGATGGAGAGTAGTAAATTTTGTAGGTTGGTGTGATTTGATTTGCCCGATCGCATTCATATTTAACATGTGGGGAAGAGTAGAGTATTAAACTTGAATCCAACAGCAGTCTGCGGGCTATTTTGTTTTATTCACTCTTTCTAAAACAATAAGACCTCGCAGGAATTGACTATTGTTTAATATTTTATTTTCCTACAAATTCATCGATCTTGCTTTCTTCTTTGTTAATCTTCAATGCCTTCATCTAGGAGCTAATTTTGGAATTAGATCCTCTCTAAATCCCCAATAGATTCCCTTCATGTGAAGGGATTCCCTGATTTGGGATTGGATTGCTTGATATAAGGATTCCCAATTGATCAATTTCCTCAATGAGATGATGGACGCAAACAACTGCCAAACAACTGCTTTTTAGATTCACTACTCATGCCTCATCTATTTAAATAAAGCTGAAACATTTGAGATTTTTCATATGCTTTTAAATAAAATCGGCCAAAGAGTATTGAGCAATTTTTCAGTTTTTTCAACTTTCTCAAAAATTGCTTTAACGATTTTGATTAAAATTCATAAATCAATTATTTTTTAGATGCCCTTTAAAAAGTAATCAGTCAAATTTATCGTGAAAATTGTTTGAAGTCACTTTACTGATGTATTTCAGTTTTTTCAAATTCACTTTCCGGCTCTTCCTTCCATAGAGCCAATGTTAAATCCCCATATGGGGATTTGCATGTTAATTTTTATTCAAAAGGGGTTGATCCCCTTTTTACACGTTTTTAAAAAATCGTTTCCAATTCTTATGAAATTTTGTATTTATTTAGGATTCTCTGTTGAGTATTACATATCCAAATATTTGAAGGAGGTATATAGCTGAGTGTTGATATTAGAATAGGAAGAATAAATGAGCAAGCAGCTAGTTATATTTCAATTTATTAACAAACCAGGGCCGACGTTTCGGAAGATGGTCCTATACGTGACCGAAACGTCGGCCCTGGTTTGTTAATAAATTGAAATATAACTAGCTGCTTGCTCATTTATTCTTCCTATTCTAATATCCAAATATAAGATTAAAATTTTCAAAAATAATCATAGTTTATTTCAAGCAAGTGGTAAATTTTGGAACTAAGGTCCTAGTGGAAGCTGAATATATTTCGACAGAAAAAAATCTGGCTGCGTTAAGTCACACCAGATTTTTTTTTCGATTTTCTCAAATTCTTTTGGATTTTTTTATTTCAAGGCAAATTAATCGATTTATTTATAGTTAAAGGTAATTTAAAATAAATTATCTTATTAAATGGGAATTGAGGAAGGAAAGCAAGCAAGCAAAAAGCAAGAATTATGCGTATCATTATTTTCTAATTAAGAAAAGAAATAAAATAAAGCTGAAGGATGGAATGACTCATTTCTTTAAATTATTACCGTGAAAATAGAATAATACCAACCGGATTTACCGTTTCGTATTTATAGAGAATACATTTTCATTTCTCTCTCTCAAATTTCCTATTCAATTTTTATTAGATTTCCTTCAATATTTGCCTCTTTTAAATACAAAATAACTTTTTACTCTCCCCCAATGATATCCCAAGCAAAATAGAGGAATATCATGATATTTGCCTGTCAATTAATATACAACTGTAAATAAATAAATAACGAGAAAATGCCAACTAGAAAGATAGATGGTAGTTTGGTTGCCTACCAAAAGGCGTTCTTTTTATTCGAGATTGAGGAGGCGATTAGCCGAGGGAATAAAGCAGTTAAGCTTATAATCGTGAGTCGAAGGCAACTCGAGTTCAAATCTACCTCATGGCAATAAATTAATTATCCGACTCTATTTGATACCCGCAATTCTGGGGAAGGAAATGGGAACCCACCTCAATATTATTATTCCCATAAGTTATTCCTCAACTTGTCTGTTCTGATATTAAGGACTGAAGGGAAAAGAGATATTATTAATTGGTTAGCTTTAGGGTTTGGACACCGGTGGAAACCGAAACCGGTATACCGGTTTTTTGGCTAATTTTCAAAAACCGAGAAACCGAGTTTTTCCCGAAAAACCGAATTCGGTTTTTTTTTTTAATTTTTTCTTCAGTAATACTTGTATTCAATTTATAAATTAATCCGTGACCCATGTCTCAGAGAGAAGACATTAGATTAGCTTCTAGTGGCTTGGGGTTTTCGGGATCGCTTTCCTTCCCAAGCGAGAAAAATTTATTTCATTAGAATTGGCTATCAATCATTTGAAATATAATAAATAGGGATGGGTTCTAAATGGCGTTAGATGCCGAAAAAGACTTTAAACAAATTAAAAAAAAAAATTATAAATTATCCATATTTTTTCCCTTTTTTCCAACACTTAAATAATCTTTATATGATAATAGCGGAGTGGTCCCCGGGCTTGGTCTAGTTGGTAGCGTGCCTACCTTCTATACTGAACGTCGCGGGGTCGGACCCCAGGCAGTCCAATGATTTTATTTAAGCCATTTGGATACCGTTTATTTTTTAGCATTGTCACGTTGGCCAAAGTGTGTCCCTAAGGGAGACTTTTGCAAATATCGCATTTCGCTCGTTTCTTGAATTACATTAGAGTAAATTGAATCGAAATTCTTAAAATAAAACTACGGCGCTATCTAAAGCAGCGTTTTCCAATCTTATTTGAGTTCTGCCCACCTCAGATTTTCTAAAACTCTTATATCGCCCCTCGCTCTAATTGATTAAATCATAATTGCTTGTTCAATTAACAGTGTTTGTAAGGAAGAAAGAAAAGAGCCATTGCATTTACGTTTATTTCGTTTATTAGTCACTTCAAGCTGACGTTTCGGTCAGATTTGCGACCATCTTCAGGGCTGTCAATGAAACTCCTTGATTAATGAAATTAATTCAAATTAGATTTAGTTAGATCTAACCTTGACTCGCATAGCATTTGGTCCTTATTAATTGGTAATAAATATTTTCCACATTTGCGCCATTCGACTTTTTGAGGAGTTTTATTGACACACTTCAGCCCTGAGGATGGTTGCAAATCTGACCGAAACGTCGGCCTGAGGTGACTAATAAACGAAATAAACTTAGATGCAATCGCTCTTTTCTTTGTTCCTTACCTTACTACACCTCACTCTAATTTTTAATATTCAAAAATTGAAATGTTTATTAAAGAAACTTGAATGTTAGATTTTAGGAAGAAATCATTTGGAGTCTTTCATGGCGTTGATGATAGCCTGCCTCCAAGGAGTTGCCGGGGTTATAAAGAATAGAAATGATGTCTTTTCAAATTCTTTATTCGTTAAAAGCTTGATGATCATCCGACTCTAACAAGATCGAGAGAGGGAATCTTCCCCGGGTAGTGGCAGATGGCTTTTTAAAACATTTTACAAGACCATATTCCCCCATTTTCGGCCCCCAACAGTCATACACATGCAACGACTTGTCGCTAATTTTGCACTTTTCTGTGGCAATCCTTCTTGATCTAGCCATCAAATTTTGTTTTTAGAATTTTAAATTTCTCTCTTTGACTTGACAACAATGAAAACGATACTATGGTGGGTTTCAATTGTATTTTATTGTTTAGTCAGTATTACTTTAATATTAAAGCACGATTAAAGCCAAAAATATCGATTATTTCCAAAACGATATTATTTTAATATAAAGGCTAAAGGGTAAATATTATTAGTGCCTTAATGAGTCTGAATTGCAATATTCATCTCTTCTGTCCAAATAAACGTCAGGGGTCGAATGTAACTGAACATGAATAGATGAATAATATATAACGAGATGGAAGCTCTGTCTCTGTCTCTCTTTTTTACCTGTTGCAAAAATTAAACATCTCTATTGGAAACAGAGTCGGAGTTTATTTATTTAACGTTATTTCCTTTTTGATTTATGTCTTTTCGAATAAAAGCCCGCAATCGATTCGATTCTCTTCCCGCTGACATGCATAATATGGCAAAGGGAATTTGCGAATGAAAGTGAGATGGATGACAGGAAGACGTCATCGTCGTGCTCGTTCTCGTTGTGCCATTGGGTACTTGGACGTGCTCATCGTCCTCGTTGGGGTGGGGGTGCCCTTGTATTGATTTATCCCCACCTTCTTCTCTTCTCCTGTTTGCCTCCGCCCTTTTGTCCCTTTACCGGAATTTAACCCCCCCCCCCCCCTTAGAATTTTAACACTTGACCGAAACATCTTGTTTTACAAGACAAAAGGAGAAGGAAATTTACATTTTATTTTATAACAAAACAATCTTGTTAAATTAAATTAAATAAAAAATCTGGTGTTACTGGTAGCACAACACACTTTCTCTTGCCCTTCGGTAATTGAAAGTTGTGTACTGTTCTTTCATACCAGATTTTTTGTGTCGAGATATATTTAGTTTCCCATAGCACCTTAGTTTCAAACTTGCGTTTTAAATGAGGATATAAGATAAAAGTAATATGTTTATCTCTTTCAATTCATTTAATAATACAAAACATTCATGCACTATTTCTGTAGCCGTCATCAAGTGATGTCACTTCCCTGTGAAGTTAGCTACTCAAGAGCCATCTTACGCTAATATACTGAACCTTGATTAAGTGAATGCATCACCTGATGACGGCTGAATAAATAGTTCTTTATTTTAGTTATGAATGTTTTGTATTATGGTACTATTAGATTATAAACCACGATTAATGCTGAAATGTTTTCTAATTCTAATAATAATAATAACAATCTTAAAAGTATAAATCAATTAATAATTAATCGACAAATACGATTAGTAATTTGAAATTATATAGAGCAAGATAGTATTTGTTACAAAAATCCTTTATTTATATTATTATTAAATGCTTTTATTTAACTTACTCTTTCAAGGTCACCAACTTTATGGCTTTGTTAAGGACACTTCCCGATGAGCTAGAGGTGTGAAATTTGATATTTAAGAGTCATTTTTGATGACGCAAATTGTGAGTTTGGTTTTACCAAAATGGACCAAACTAATGTGGTACTTTATTTGAAACCCTTCGTGAATTAATGTAATTTCAAAAGACTTCCTGATGGGCTAGAGGTGTGAAATGTAATACTTAAGAGTCATTTTTGATGACGCCACTATATGGTGGTTTTGATCAAAATAGACCAAACTAATGTGGTACTTTATTTGAAACCCTTCGTGAATTAATGTAATTTCAAAAGACTTCCTGATGGGCTAGAGGTGTGAAATGTAATACTTAAGAGTCATTTTTGATGACGCCACTATATGGTGGTTTTGATCAAAATAGACCAAACTAATGTGGTACTTTATTTGAAACCCTTCGTGAATTAATGTAATTTCAAAAGACTTCCCGATGGGCTAGAGGTGTGAAATGTAATACTTAAGAGTCATTTTTGATGACGCCACTATATGGTGGTTTTGATCAAAATAGACCAAACTAATGTGGTACTTTATTTGAAACCCTTCGTGAATTAATGTAATTTCAAAAGACTTCCCGATGGGCTAGAGGTGTGAAATGTAATACTTAAGAGTCATTTTTGATGACGCCACTATATGGTGGTTTTGATCAAAATAGACCAAACTAATGTGGTACTTTATTTGAAACCCTTCGTGAATTAATGTAATTTCAAAAGACTTCCCGATGGGCTAGAGGTGTGAAATGTAATACTTAAGAGTCATTTTTGATGACGCCACTATATGGTGGTTTTGATCAAAATAGACCAAACTAATGTGGTACTTTATTTGAAACCCTTCGTGAATTAATGTAATTTCAAAAGACTTCCCGATGGGCTAGAGGTGTGAAATGTAATACTTAAGAGTCATTTTTGATGACGCCTCTATATGGTGGTTTTGATCAAAATAGACCAAACTAATGTGGTACTTTATTTGAAACCCTTCGTGAATTAATGTAATTTCAAAAGACTTCCCGATGGGCTAGAGGTGTGAAATGTAATACTTAAGAGTCATTTTTGATGACGCCACTATATGGTGGTTTTGATCAAAATAGACCAAACTAATGTGGTACTTTATTTGAAACCCTTCGCGAATTAATGTAATTTCAAAAGACATCCCGATGGGCTAGAGGTGTGAAATGTAATACTTAAGAGTCATTTTTGATGACGCCACTATATGGTGGTTTTGATCAAAATAGACCAAACTAATGTGGTACTTTATTTGAAACCCTTCGCGAATTAATGTAATTTCAAAAGACTTCCCGATGGGCTAGAGGTGTGAAATGTAATACTTAAGAGTCATTTTTGATGACGCCTCTATATGGTGGTTTTGATCAAAATAGACCAAACTAATGTGGTACTTTATTTGAAACCCTTCGTGAATTAATGTAATTTCAAAAGACTTCCCGATGGGCTAGAGGTGTGAAATGTAATACTTAAGAGTCATTTTTGATGACGCCACTATATGGTGGTTTTGATCAAAATAGACCAAACTAATGTGGTACTTTATTTGAAACCCTTCGCGAATTAATGTAATTTCAAAAGACATCCCGATGGGCTAGAGGTGTGAAATGTAATACTTAAGAGTCATTTTTGATGACGCCACTATATGGTGGTTTTGATCAAAATAGACCAAACTAATGTGGTACTTTATTTGAAACCCTTCGCGAATTAATGTAATTTCAAAAGACATCCCGATGGGCTAGAGGTGTGAAATGTAATACTTAAGAGTCATTTTTGATGACGCCACTATATGGTGGTTTTGATCAAAATAGACCAAACTAATGTGGTACTTTATTTGAAACCCTTCGCGAATTAATGTAATTTCAAAAGACATCCCGATGGGCTAGAGGTGTGAAATGTAATACTTAAGAGTCATTTTTGATGACGCCACTATATGGTGGTTTTGATCAAAATAGACCAAACTAATGTGGTACTTTATTTGAAGCCTCACGCAAATAAGGCCCTATTAACTATAGTTTTGAATTTTGATATTTACGAGTCATTTTTTTATGATAATGAATAATTTTTCAATTGAACCAAATCAATACAGGCCAAACTAATGTGGTACTTTATCATATTGATGATTTTTGATAAGACTAAAAGACTAAAAAGCTTAAAATAAAAATAAAATAAAAAAAAAGATTTTTAAAAAATGCTTTTATTTAAATTGAACTAAAAAGAGAGAAATAAGAAAGAAATAATTTAATTGTTCTTGTTAAAATTTTTTAATATTTATGACTTAAAATAAAAGCGTGGGGCCCGAGCCTCGGAATCACTTCGAAGCGCCCCACGCTTTTATTTTAAGTCATAAATATTAAAAAATTTTAACAAGAACAATTAAATTATTTCTTTCTTATTTCTCTCTTTTTAGTTCAATTTAAATAAAAGCATTTTTTTAAAAATCTTTTTTTTTATTTTATTTTTTTATATAAAAATTAAATTTATTTTTATTATTTATTTATTTCATTTTTTTTTTTTTTTGTAATTTAAATATAAATAACAACATCACGATGGACAAGTGCAAATATGAAAAAATTAATTACCGTTCAGAAGTAAAATGAAAATTTCTTAATTATTTCTATTATTAATGTAATAGAATCATAATATTAATAACAGTATGTCTTTCAAAATGCCATTCGTATTTTTGTTTAACCGTCTTAAAAATAAAAAAAAATCAATAATCGTGAATGAAAATAAGTTGGGAACCACATGACTTACATAATTCTGTGTATATGTGTGTGTGTGTATAAGTGCGAATTCTCATTGATCAAAAACTAAAAAAATGTTATTTTAAGTTTATCTTTGATTGTAAATTACTATTGTTGTAAAAAGAATTAAAATTTTTTTTTTTTATATCTTGACATAACAGATTTGGAAAAAAAATTATCATCAGTCAACTTAAGTTGTTTGGATTCTTTGAAAATTATTAGTAACAGAACATAGTTTGAAGTTTATCTAAATTAAAGAACATAATATTGTATTATTTATAAGAATATAATCCTTTATAAATCATATCAATATTATTCTTGACACTAGAATGTTTTTAAACTATCATCTCTCTTTAATAATGTTCTAAAGTATATCAATTAACTTTAGTTGACTGTAGAAAATGTAGTTTTCAACTATCGGTTGAATGAAATCTGAGTCTCCTTTAAAATAAACGCTGGGCTTACTTCAAGTTCCTTGAGAAGGGAAGCTCAGTAGAAACACGAGAAGAGAAGCTCTGTCGTTATTCCAGAAGAGAAGCTCAGTAGTTGTTAGTTGTTTAGTGCAGAAGAGAGTCCGGCCAGTTTTGTCAGAAGAGAAATGCCAACTCAAAATTATTATCAGGAAAGTAGACTCAGAACTAAAAAAAATAAAAAGAAAGAAAATTAATTAAAAAATCTGGTGTGACTGGTCGCACAGCACACAACTTTCTCTTACCTTAGGTAATCGAAAGTTGTGTTCTGTGCTTGTCACATATGTTGCTGTGTCGACATATATTTAGTTCCCGACATTCGAATTTCAAGATGTAAAATTTATAAGTAGAGCCCAGATTCCTATGCAATTGCATATTCTATTTGCTAACATGTACGTCCCGGAAAACCAATTTTCCATTCGAATCATGCCTTCTTGGCACTATGGTTCATATTTTATATTGCATATTTAAAACTTTTTTATTGATAACATATTTCTGCAAAAGTTTTATTAATAGTGTCTTTTGAACCAGAAGTCTATTTCTATTTGAGGAATGTTCGCACCAACAGTATGTCAGGATTTTCTAAGAGTCCTTCTAAGCTCGAGGCAAACATAACAACTGTCCTGAAAAGGCCTGAAAAATCGGCCGAAACGTCAACAATTGTATTAAATAAAGCGATAAAAGAAATTTTTTTTTTTAAATTGCTTTCGGCTGTCTCCTTAGTGTTAATTTTAAGTTCAGCCACTACTGGAAATTAAAAGTTGGTTTTCGAGAAATATTACGTTTTTTTTTTTTATAATGTGTTTATTTTGTTAAATAAATTAACAAATTTTATTATATTACTTTGTTTTTTTTTTACATTAAATTTAGTCTTTATTGAGAGAAAATTTTTGTTTTTACACTATTTCTTTCCAAAAATAAAACACTATTTGTTTTACATTAATAAAAATCATGATTTACCCTTAATTGGAAGCCATTTACTTGATATTTTTGTCAAATATATATATTGCATATTTTAATATTTTTATTGCATATTATATGGCATATTTATTGCATAAAAATCCAGGCTTTATTTATAAGTATCCTCTCAAAAAGTCATTTTTGCTCCAGAATGAAATTTTATATCAAAGGAATCGGGTTTTGGATAGTATCTATTTGTATTTTAAATTTCATCAAAATCGGTCCAGCAGGGAAACCGGTAGCTTTGAAAAAATAATGAAGAAAAAAAATCTGGTGTGACAAGCACAGAACACAACTTTCTCTTAAAGTTGTGTGCTGGGCGACCAGTCACACCAGATTTTTTTTTTTCTTCATTCTTTTCTTCAATTTTCAAATTTTTAGTGAGTTCCGGCATTTAGACATATATTGAATCTGATAATAATATTTAAAAGCTTAAGACAGACTGGATCTTATTCAATTTTAACTCTTAAATTAATTAATTATCTATATCATAAGCGATCCTGTAGATTGAAAGTAGAATATACAGTATAATGAGTGAATGATAATTACCTTGTGGTGATGTTTTCGAAGTTTTAACGAAGAGAGAAAGAAAATGTTGGTGTTTTGTGCTGCATCGTCGCCTGCTCGCCTATCTACTGTGCCTCAGGCGGCGACGGTCGCCGCGCTGGCTGGAGTGGGGGAAGCCAGCGAGCACCGCCAACAATGCTCTGTCAATAATACAAGAAATTAAATTAAATTAGACGATTTTCACATTTGTTTAATGTTAAATTTTTGTTCCCAAAGCAAAAAAAAAATGAAATATGTATTAAAAAAATAAATAATATACTTATGTAATGAAATTGAAAAACGCCATTTCTATTCTATTCTATTATTATTATTAGGTACCGCATCTCTATTTATTTCAATTGATTGATAGCTACTCATAATTATTTAAATGTAACTTTAATTTGTTGATGAAAATTAAAAAAGAAAATTCATCTTGAGTTGATTCGTTAATATATTTATATCATAATCATGACAAACGAGAATTTTGTTAAAGTTTTTTAACAAATAAACAAAAATTTCTCTTTTTTATAAAAATAAATTTTACGACTGAAGATTGTTCAAAACGGAAACGAATTAGCCAAGGGCGGATACAAGGGGGGGGGGGGGTAATTACCCCCCCCCCCGAGATTCGAAAAAAATACCTTTTTTTCGCAAAAAAATGTATTTTTAATGTAAAATTTTTAAAATTAATACTTAAAAATTTGATTTGAATATAAATTCTGGCAAACAAGTACAGAATGCGCTTTTAAATTACCGAAATTAAAAAAAAATAGTGTGCTGTGCGACGAGTCACACCAGATTACCCCCCCCCCCGAGAAACACCTCTGGATCCGCCCTTGGAATTAGCTATAATATAAATATATTAAAATTTTAATTTTCACCTTTTCCAAAGAAATTTGTTATTCTGAATTAAAATTTTGATATTATTTACAATTAAATAAAGAAACGAAATAAAATAAGTTTTAATATCTTATTTTTTGAAAATAAATGAATATTAAAAAAATATTCCATTATTGAATTCACTCTAACCTAAGATTTGAAACTTCTTGCTTTGGCCTTCATAAGAAATAAAATTACGATATAAAAGGATAATTTCTTCTTCGCTTTTATAATTAAATTGAAACGCAATAAATAATTGTGTGATATTTACCTGTTGGTGATGAATTCGAGAGAATTTCAACGAAGAGAGGAGAGAGGCGTTTGAGCTGCAGCGTCGCGACGCGTCGCCTGCCTGTAGCTGACTCATGATATCATGTAGCTGACTGACGAATGCTGCCTGAGGCGGCGACGCACAGTGGGTCAGAATCCCAAAAAGCTGGCCAAAAGTCGAAAAATAAAGTTTCTAGTTGGGGAATTTTATATGCTGGGATGGCTAGACTGATAACCCAAGTGTTAAAATCCGTTAGAATTGGAGTCACATCCCTTATGCCTGCTTTTGAAAATTAGTTCAAAGTTGACCTTCGCTCAAATAATATCTAACGTCCACGCAGGAGAAACAACAAGCACATGTTTGAAGAGGCATAGTTTCTCGTAGAGTTCACCGATTTTACTTTAACAAAATGGAATCAACTCGTGAAAGAAAGTAGATTAAAACTGTGTTTATTAGAAAACTCAATATTTTTAAAGAAAAAAGTAATAAGGTAATAAAGTTACATGAATTTTACGATGGAAAGCAAAAAAAAAAAGTTTAGTTTTTAATGAAAAAGTTTAGTTGTAAAACGTTGTTATGTGTTCTAACATACTAGACATGAAAGATGAAACTATTATCTATAAAATAAAATAAAATCCAGCTGCGAATATCTGCGAAACGAGATTTTATGCAGTTTTTTGTAAAAAAGAAAATACGAAATATTATTTTAGCGTAACTAAAAAAAGTATAAATAATTTTTTCGTGAGCATGGATAATTGTTTAAACTTCTCTTCAACAGATATAATGTAGGCCTATATAAATAAATGTATACCAGGGGCGGATTAAAGGGGGGGGCGAGGGGGGCGATCGCCCCCTGAGAAGAAATTCACAATATTATAAAAACTAGTAATCTAAAGAAATTATGATTTCCGGGCTTTAATTTCAATTGAATTTGTCAATCAATCAATTTAAATAAATAGGAAAGGGGTCTAAATGGCCATAGATGCCCACAAAGTAGTTAAATAAAAAAAAATTAAAAAAAAAAAAAAAAAAAACCGCCCCCCCGACAAAATTGCATTAATCCGCCACTGATGTATACTGTACAGATACTGAAATAGTTATTTAGAATTTAAAAGCAAACAATTTTTTTTTAAACTCAAATTTCATCCCTAAATTTATGCGCGAGATGCCTGTAATTTGATCGATTTAATTTATTTGGACTATTATTTGTATTGATATACAGGATCAAATTTGTTGTATAAAAAATTAAATTTAAATTTTATTGCATTAACTAGCCGCAAAGCCCGCCGAAGGTGCCCCTGGGCCCACTTGTCCGTCCTTGGCAGGCAAGTTTGTTCCATATTTCATGTTGCATTGCAATATTTGTTTTTTTTTTTTTTTATTAAAATTATATTTGCCTTATTTGCACTATATGGTTGTAATTTTATTTAGAATATAAAATTTTAAAAAAATCAGAGCCCTTGGGGGAGGGCAAGTGCCCCCTGCCCCCACAAAGGACGGCTCTGTTCTGAATAACCCTATTCAACAAATTGTATCTAAAACTAATAATTATTCTTCACATTGTAAGCATTTTTACTTTTGATTAGGCCATATTGGTTCCGCCATTTTGAATTTGGTATTTTTGACATCGGATCCGTAATCAGCGACCCCAAAAACCCCCCAGTAACAAATTTCAGATCGATTTATTAAGATTTCGAATTTTGGCCAGCTTTTTTGGATTCTGACCCACTGTGCGACGGTCGCCGCACTGGCCGGAGTGGGAGGGGGGAGAGGCGCCAACAATGTTCTATTAATAGAACACAAGCAATAAAATTAAAAAAGATTATCTTTTAAAGATAAATAATTTATTTCTATTTTATACGAATTATCATATCACTTGCAAAAAGACAGAAAAAATCTGGTGTGACTGGTCGCACAGCACAAAACTTTCTCTTCTCTAAATAATTTATTTATTTTTTTTTTTACTCCGCTTTAATATAAATTTATATTTTTTAACATTAATAATTTTTGTATTATTTTACAAAATGGGGAAAGGGAGGGGGAGGGGGGGCGTCATATAATTAAATATCTTTAAGGGAGGCGTTGTAACATAAAGTTTGGAAACCACTGCACTAATATATGCATAAGCTGTTTTCATTGTCATTATTTTACGGGAGTGAATTAAGAAAAAATAAAATAAAAATCTGGTGTTTCTCGTCGCACAGCACACAATTTTCTATTATTTGGAATTCAAGATGTAAATAATTTTTTTTTTAACACTCAGACTTTTTTTCCATTTACACTCACAGAGTCACACACACACAGTCTTTTCGTCATTAGGACATTTAAGACTTTACGATAACCGTTATATATAAGTATAAATTTATTCAGTATTTAATATATACAGTCATAATAGTGAGTCGAGTAGTACATTTGAGAATTACAATACACCGGTAGCCCCAAAAAATTTTTTTTTTTTTTTTTTTTAATTACATAGAATTTATTCACAAAGAATAAATGATCTTAATTTCATAATCTCGCTTGTATAAAAGAAAAGCTTGCTTAATTTAACATAATTTACAATGGCGTTCATGTAACCTGGTTCCTCAACCTCCTCAGAGAGTCGTACAATGGGCATTCGACCATGATATGGAATAAGGACTCCAGTCTCTCCAGGTTGCAAATAGTACAATGGTTGATTAGATAAACGTTTCTATTCACTGTGAGCTTCACAAAATATTTCCCAGCCACCCTCACCTGAGCCCAAAGCCCTACGCACACGAATCTTGTGTTGGAGGTTAGATAATCTTGCGGATACAGGGTGTCGGAGGGGAAACGAATAATACTCTTGTAAAAGCTGCTGAATAAAGAGTTATTAACGAATTCGACGTCATTCGCAACAAGATTCCTACTGAACTCATTAAGAGGCTCGCTCAAAAGGTATTTAATTTTTCGGTAATCAGATAGATTATCAGCGCTGAGTTCTGCCGTGTACAACAATGCTTTGACCTGGGATATCCAATTGTATTTGATGTTCGCTCCAGTCTCCATATATAACGGTTACTTCTTTGATAACCGTTATATATGAGATAATATCTATTGGGGGTCCAGGCATTCTTATTTAACAGTTAAGCCATTAGGTATCCAAATGGCTTAACTAAAATCATCGGACTGCCTGAGATCTGAGCCCGCGACCCTTGGTAATACAAGGCAGACGCGCTACCAACTACACCAAGCCCGAGGATAGATGTATGGGAAAATATTTATATTTTGTTACGATGGCAACCATTTCTCCTATCTTTCCTATGAAGTACAAGAGCAAAGTGGTCTTTTTTTTTTAAACATTCACACTTTTTTCTCATTCACACTCACACTCCACACATTCACACAGTCTTTTCGGCAACTCAGGCCATTTAAGACTGCAAAGTGGTCTTCAAAAGATTTCAATGAGAAAATGAGAATATACATTTTAAAGAGCATCTAAAAAAAATAATTGATTTTTGAATTTTAACCAAAATCGTTGGAGCGAATTTAAAAAAAAATCGAAAAAAAACTGAAAAAGTACGTCAGTAAAGTACTAGTACTCTTTGGCTGATGTTGATTAATCACTTTTTTTGATTCAGGGGACCTCAAAACATGAATATCCATCAAAATCTCCACAAAGATATATATATACATAGAGGTAAGAGAAAGTAATAAAAATTTGAACTCCGTCTTTATTTAATTCGATTGACTTGTTTTTATTAATTTATTTTTACTATCGTTTAATTCAATTCATAAAGGACATTAAAATGGTCTCATCTCCGTCTCTCTTGAGTTTAACAACAACAAGATGGAAATTAAATTTTAATATTATTAAAATGTCCTTCACAACGTCGTCATTTGCCAGTTTGATGGCACATCAAAAAACATCTTGAGGGTTTTTAAAGGGCACAACTAACTCTGTGCTTAGTAAAATACCGCCGCCACGTTTTTCTTTTTTTGTTTTTATTATCTCATCTACTTATAATTCAACAAGGTTATACGGTCACATAAATAAATGTCCTTTCTTTTTTTTTTTTCTTTTTTTTATTTCACCCTTCTTTTCATTCAACAACTCTATAAGGTTTGAATTTAAATAAAATATTCCAATACTGACCAGGGAGGGAATTTATTTATTGATACTGTTTGTAGAGTATTCGAGCTAACCCTCGGCGGGACCGCCTTCAACGGGCTCGGGCCCGCCTGCGTTGGACCCTCGCATTATCTTAATCAAGTGCCGCTATTTTTCAGTCAACTCGTTTCAGGCAATGATGATAAAAATGCATATCTGACTTATTAAAAAGTCTCTTATCTTAAGGGTATATATGGTATCTATATATGTATACTTTTTCACTCACGTGCCCAAAGTCAATAAACCTCGGTACGTTAAAAATTATATTCAATAATCTCTCTAACTTCAACTCTCGCTAAGTAAAAAACTCGATAACTCAAATTTTTGACCGTTTCCCTTGAACTTTAACTTATCGAGGTTCTACTGTATATAGTAGTGGCGAGATATCCGTCTTTACTCTTTACTCTTGAAAGATAAATGGTTGCCATGGAAACAAAATAAATAACGAAGGCGGGCTTTGCGACTAGTATATAATATATGTATAGGTAAGAGAAAGTAAAAATATATTTGTTCTTTTTTAAATCAGATATTAATTTTTTTTTTTTTTTTTTAAATATAATATAAAAAAAAAAAACAACCTGTCAGTGAAAGCTAAAAAAATAACCCAACCTTTATGATGTTAATCTTGTCAAGCCTCTTTCTCATTTATTAAAAAAAAAAAAAAATATTCATTAATTATTTGAACGAATTCTGTCATATCAAAACATTCTAAATTGAATATTAGCCTTCTATGAAGGGAAAAAAGGTCAATTGTATTTCCTTTTCTGGAAATTTAATAAAAAAAAAAATCTCCCTCTCTCTCCCTGTCTTTTGTTATTAAAGCGACTCCGTGTATACAAAAATGAAAAGTGATGTGGTCAAGAGACCACGAAACATCCAAAATAAAATTATTTGAGACATAAATTTCGAAGAGTTCATCATTAAGAGCAGTTGAGTCGAACACATAAGATTCTAGAGCAGTGGTTCCCAACCGGTGTGCCCCGGCACCCAAGGGTGCCGTGAAAATGGCTAAGAGGTGTCACGAGATATTTAGAAAAATTTAAAAAAAAGGCGAAAAATATCAAGTTTTGTTTGAAAACGGTAAAATTATTTTAACGTAAGGGGAAAAAATTTTCCTTTAAGGACCGCCTTCGGGGTCTTTCCGTCTAGCCAGGAGGCCGCGCCTCCTGGAACCCCGTCCACTCCTTTGCGAGCAGAGAAATGAAGGTGGGCGTGGCCTCGCCAAGGCTTCGGCTAACCTCGCCTTACTCCGCCGTCCCTCGGGCGCTGGAACGCGTTTTTGTTACGTTACATTTTCTCCCAAATTCACCCTGCCTAAGCCGCGTTAAGGTGCGCGTCTCGAAAAGCCGTTAAAACACGATTGACTCTAGGCGGCAAGAGATGGCGTTAGTTTTTCCCATAGAAATACAAGGGGTTTATTCCATTTCATTTTAAAGATTCCAACCAATTAATTAAGGGTAGAAAATTAATTATTTTTTAACACAATGATTACTAATTTAATTATCTATAACAGCGGTTCCCAACCCGTGGGCCGCGAGCTGATTGAAACTGGGCCGCGGACGTCAAGTGGGCCGCACATCAAAAAAGGTTGGGAACCACTGATCTATAAGATATAGAGGGAAATTTTTAAAAATATCGTTTATTTATTTAATGCGATTAATCTAAAAAAAAATTTTATTTTTTCGAAATTCAAAAAAAAGGTGTTCTATAAGTTGTAGACATTTTAAATAGCTTGAATTTAAAAAAAAAAAATTTGAGCTCGATAGCTTCAAAATTGTGGCCGCAATCTCCCAAAATTAGCACCCAGAGACGCGCACCTTAAAGAACTTCGTTCCAAAAAAAAAAAAAAAAAAAAAAAAGTTAAATCTGAGAACAATTCGGATGAAAATCGGCTCCAATTCGGCCGTCTGACGGTCGAATATTCATTTGGTTTTAGTCGACGACTAACAGATAAAGCAACATTTGAACCCAATTCCCCTTTATTTGCAAATATCTTTCTAACTTATTCCTAAAGTTTTTTTTTTTTTTTTTTAATAACATTCAAAAAGATTAAAAATATAGAAAGAAAAAAAAGAAAAGTTTTTATAAAAGTTTTATTTACTTTTAATAAGAGCCCGGTCGCTAATCCAAGTTGAAGGGTAAGAAGGGAGGCAAAGCCAGAGAGAAGGCAGGCAGGCAGGCAACTTATAATTGTTTAGAAAATACACAAATAAAACTTTATTTATTTTTAATTAAACAAAAAAAAAAATCTGGTGTGACTGGTCGTACAGCACACAACTTTCTCTTACCTTCGATAATCGAAAATTGGGTTCTGTGCTTGTCACACCAGATTTTTTGTGTTCAAATATATTTAGTTTCCGCCGATATATTAGAATTCAAGATGTAAAATTTATAAGTATGGGAAAATATTTATATTTTGTTACAAATGGCAACCATTTCTCCTATCTCCTCTATGGAGTACAAGAGTAAAGTTGTCTTCAGAAGATTTCAATGGCAAAATGAGAATATACATTTTAAAGAGCATCTAAAAAACAATTGATTTTTGAATTTTATTCAAAATCGATGGAGCGAATTTTGAGATAATCGAAAAAAACTGAAAAAGTACATCAGTAAAGTACTAGTACTCTTTGGCCGATTTTGATTAAAAGCTTATTTTCACGCCTCAGGTGGGTGCCTAACATAAATATAAAATTTCAACCTCCTAGCACAATTCCTTCATGCTTAAAATTGAACACACACCGTCAGACAGACCATGTCGCGAAAACCACTTTTTTTGGACTCAGGAGACCTCAAAACGCATATATATCCATAAAAATCTCAACATCGAATTTTCGACATGAAACCAATTCTTTCTCTCTATATATATTAACATATATAGAGGTAAGAGAAAGTAAAAAGATAAAGAGGATGAGATAGCCGAAGGCGGGCGGCGCGGCTAGTATTTCAATAAATAATTGGCTTTGATTTTTCATAAAACAAGAACTCAATGCTTTCCAATGGAAAAAAAAATTCTAAATTTTCTTGGATTATTTTCAATAATAGTGCAAAATGTCATTTCGTAATTCCAACTGGAAGTTGATCAGAGAGTGACAGAAAGACAGACGGACACTCATCAATTATATAAACCGACAAACTTGGCAAGACAAAAGAACAGGATGGGTGGCACAGGCTGTTGAACGCCCCACATGCAGTATCAGTAAATTCTATCAAAAAAAAAAATAAAAGGAAAGTTTTGTAATTTGATTACCTACAACGAATGAGTGAAAAAGGGGCGGGGGAGGGGGGGGAGGGTATTCTGTGTTCATTTTAACCGCCACGTAAAAGGAAAGAAATAATAATAGAGGCGAAGGCAACTTTTTGGAAAATAATTGGCTGTGACCTCTCTTAAAGTTGCCCTCTTCTGATAAGAGGGCTTTAAGAGTGAGGCTCTCAACATTTAATGGCACTAAATATCAAGAATGAAATTAAATATTAAGACTCTCTAATCCAATAGGATAGGGAAATTCAATTTTGAATTGAATGCCTCATGCATGAGGGGTTAGGAATGTTTTTTTTTTGACCTCGCTATTCAATGAATATTAAAAAACTTCTTCCGTATTTTGAATTCTTCATTCATACTGTATAATCAATAGGGAAAATATTGTGCTCTTGAAATTGTAGTGAATAAAAAATCTGGTGTGTTAAGCACAGCACATACTCGTATCTTCGCCAATTGAGAGATTTGTATTCTGTGCTTGTCACACCAGATTTGTTAAATTATGGGGAAGTGGCATAAGCGCAGCCAAGGCGAAAAATAAAACAAAAATCCATTTTTTTTGTCGACGTTTCGAGTGCCGATCGCACTCTTCATCAGGACAAAAATGATGTTAAGTTGTCAGGTTATTTGACTTGGCAACGTTTTTCCAATTTATATTTTCTTGAAAACTCTCTTTACTGTTCCGAGATCGAATAGTAGAGTTTTCAAGAAAATATAAATTGGTAAAAACGTTACTACCCTGCCATGTCAAATAACCTGACAACTTTACATCATTTTTGTCCTGATGAAGAGTGCGATCGGCACTCGAAACGTCGACAAAAAAAAATGGATTTTTATTTATTTTATTTTTCGCCTTGGCTGCCCTTATGCCACATCCTCCCCCATATGATAATATCCAGCCATCAAGAAACAATTTGTTTATTTAGTTTCCAGCAGTATATTTGAATTCAAAATATAAAATTTATAAACATGGGAAAATTTTAAATTTTGTTACCATTTTTCCTATGAAGTACAAGAGTAAAGTGTACGTCAAACAATTTTCAGGGGATTTTTTAGAGCATCTAAAAAATAATTGATTCAAGAATTTTAATCAAAATAGTTAGAGCAAATTTTGAGAAAATCGAAAAAAAAAAAAACTGAAAAAGTGCATCAGTAAAGTACTAGTACTATTTGGCCGATTTTGTTCAAAAGCTTCGTGACACGTCCCAGGGAGGTACCTTAGTTAAATATAAAATTTCAACCTCCTAGCTCTTTTCGTTCTTGAGATATTTTGAACACAAAAGACCTCAAAACGTGTTTTTCCATTAAAAGTGAATTTTCAACATGAATGCAATATTTTCTATTAACATATACAGGTAAGAGAAAGTAACTTTTTTGTTTATTTATCGGCTGCCAGAAGTCATCCAGCCCCATTTATATTAACATTTACATTTATTTGTTAACATTACTATTGTTTTTTTTTTTTTTTACATTTTAAAATAATATAATTATTTATTGTTCGTTGTTCGGGGTTATGTGGATGGGTGGAATGAGTAAAGCGATGCAATGAGAACAGGAAGACAATAAATAAATAATAAGAATAAATAAATAAACAAAAGCAAAATTCAAAATAATATAGCATCAAAACAAAGGCAAAAATCTAAATAACATATCATCAAAATACAAACAACGATCAAAATAATAATGTTTCAAAACCAAAGCAAAAATTAACATAAATAGCATCTAAACAGGGAATAAAATCAAAATACACTACGGTACATTCGAATTTCAAGATGTCAAATTTATATGTAGGAAAATATTTATATTTTGTTACCATGGCAACCATTTCTCCTATCTTTTCTATGGAGTACAAGAGTAAAGTGGTCTTCAGAAGATTTCAATGGCAAAATGAGAATATACATTTTAAAGAGCATCTAAAAAATAATTGATTTATGAATTTAAAAAAAAATCGTTAGAGGGAATTTAGAGAAAATCGAAAAAAACTGAAAAAGTACATCAGTAAAGTACTAGTACTCTTTGGTCGATTTTGTTCAAAAGCTTAGTGTCACTTCCCAGGGGGGTGCCTAACTTAAATATAAAATTTCAACCTCGTAGCTCTTTCCGTTCTTGAGATATTTTGATCACAAAACGCGTATTTTCATCAAAAATGAATTTTCAACATGAATGCAATACTTTTAACATATATAGATAAGAGAAAGTAACTTAATTTGTTGTAATAAACCCACTTTGAGAGATTTTTTTTTTTGTATTTTACACACACATACACCCAAGGACAGACTAAATGCCGTCTAGGGAATTATTCGCCATGGTGAAGATAGAGATAATCTCTGAAGGAAAGAGCGTTCGTTTTTTGCTTACTCTATTTATCTTTAGGAGAAATGTGCTCTGGCATTCCACTCACGTAGAGACGCTCTTTTTTACTTTCTCTTATTTTAATCTCTTATCAAATAAGAAGAAAAAAAATCTGGTGTGACTGGCGCACAGCACACAACTTTCTCTTACCTTCGGTAATCGAAAGTTGTGTACTGTGCTTGTCACACCAGATTTTTTGTGTCGACATGTATTTAGTTCCCGGCAGTAGGGAATATTTGAATTCAGATGTCAAAATTATAAACATGGGAAAATATTTATATTTTGTAACCATGGCAACCATTTCTCCTATCTTCTCTATGAAGTACAAGAGTAAAGTGGTCTTCAAACAATTTTGAGGGCAAAACGAGAATATACATTTGAAAGAGCATCTAAAAAATAATTGATTTTTGAATTTTAATCAAAATCGTTAGAGCGAATTTTGAGAAAATCGAAAAAAACTGAAAAAGTACATCAGTAAAGTACTAGTACTCTTTGGCCGATTTTGATTAAAAGCTTATTTTCACGCTCCCGGGAGGTGTTTAACTTAAATATAAAATTTCAACCTCCTAGCTCAATTCCTTCATGCTTAAAATTGAACACACACACACACACAGACACACAGACACACGGACACACAGACACACAGACAGACAGACCATGTCGCGAAAACCACTTTTTTGGATTCAGGGGACCTCAAAACGTAAAGATCCATCAAAATCTCGACATCGAATTTTTGACATGAATCCAATACTTTCTCTCTCTATATATTAACATATATATAGAGGTAAGAGAAAGTAAAAATTAAATGAATTTTATATGTAATATTTCCTCTTTCAAATTTTTGAGATTTCTCTTATCTTTTATTTTATGTTAATATATATAGAGAGAAAGTATTGGATTCATGTCAAAAATTCGATGTCGAGATTTTGATGGATCTTCACGTTTTGAGGTCCCCTGAATCCAAAAAAGTGGTTTTCGCGACATGGTCTGTCTGTCTGTGTGTCTGTGAACAAAATATCTCAAGAACGAAAAAAGCTAGGAAGTTGAAATTTTATATTTAAGTTGGGTATCCCCCTGGAACATGACAAGAAGCTTTTGAACAAAATCGGTCAAAGAGTACTAATACTTTACTGATGTACTTTTTCAGTTTTTTTCGATTTTCTTAAAATTCGCTAGAAAGATTTTGATTAAAATTCAAAAATGATTTATTTTTTAGATGCTCTTTGAAATGTATATTCTCATTTTGCCGTTGAAATCTTTTGAAGACCACTTTACTCTTGTACTCCATAGAGGAGATAGGAGAAATGGTTGCCATTGTAACAAAATATAAATCACGGGTAGGGTATATAGTCGCGGGTTCGGATCGCAAAAAGCCCGATGAATTTATTTGAACCATTTGGATACCAAATGGTTTAAATAAAAAATACCTGGACCTCCAATATGTATATTAATCAATAACGAATATCGTCAAAGTATTACATGGCCTAAGTTGCCGAAAAGACTGTGTGAATGTGAGAAGAAAGTGTGAGTATTAAAAAAAAAAAAGATTTTTTATTTTGACTCATTAAACATTATAATTTTTTTCTTTTTTTTTTTTTTTTTTATAAAACAAATAATAACTTGTTAGGAACATAAAAGTTTAGATGAAAAAATAAAGAACTTTGTAACCTTTAAATGTTTAAAATATTTTTTTAATAATCTCTCCTTTTTTTATTTTTTAACATATAAACCCTATTATAATTAAATTGCTTACAACAACAACAACAAAGTTAAATCCTGTAATGTTTATCTTAAGTAATTAAATTTACAAATCTCTTGCATTATCTAAGGTGGGATATTACTTTCTCTTACCTATATATGTTAATATATAGAGAGAAAGTATTGCGATGGTGTCAGAAATTCCATGTCAAAATTTTGACGGATTTACACATAGGCGTAGCCACGGGGGGGGGGTTTGGGGGGTTCAAACCCCCCATTGGACCCAAGCCATGACTAGATATCTAAGCTCTATAATGCAAAATACTTTTTCTCTCTATATATTTCATATATAGTGTAAGAGAAAGTAAAATATAATAATTTTCTCTAGCTTAAAAAAAAAAAAAAAAAAAAAAAAAAATTAAATAAAACGCAAAAAATTCGAGAAAATTCAGAATTTTCCCCTTGAAAAGTAGACATGGGTCGTTACTCGATTTTGCTGTACCAGGTACCAGCTGTTACAGGTACTTGTTCAGACCCGATATTTTTACCTGATACTTTTGTACCCGAAACAAATTTCACCCAGCCACGCTAACTTTACATTAATTCAAGTCAATAACAACGTGTCTAACATTTTTTCAAATGTTTTCTACCCTATTTATTCTTGTGTTGAGAACAAACTCATAATTATTCATTACTAAAGAGTTTTCCAAACTGAGTGAACTGACATGTCTCCAAATTTAAAACGTCAATTTATATACTGCATTAGAAAAATAATTAACAAATTTCTGTGCCGGCGAACGAAATTTAATTTTTTTTTTTTTTTTTTTTTTTTTTTTTTTATTAAAGAACATTCACACTTTTTTCTCATTCACACTCACACTCACACACACATTCACACAGTCTTTTCAGCAACTCAGGCCATTTAAGACTTTAGACGATAACCGTTATTATATAAATATACATATAGGGGTCCAGGCATTCTTATTTAAGCCATTTGGTATCCAATTGGCTTAAATAAAATCATCGGACTGCCTGGGGTCCGAACCCGCGACGTTTGGTATACGAGGTTAGCACGCTAACCTCTACGCCATGCCCCCAGGGCCGAAATTTAATTTAATTCTATTCATTATGTATTTCAATTCACAGTTACATATATTTTTATTTTTTTAATTAATGTTTATATATATAAAAAAAAAAAAAAAAAAAAAAAAAAAGTGATTCGGAATGACGTTCTAAAAGCGCGCCAGAGCTAGCGAAATTGCCCTGTCAGGAGAGAAGAGACGGGGCGGAGCGTCGCGAGTTGAGGGTCGCAAGAGAGAAGGAATGAGAGAACAGGAGATACGAAAACTGTATCGGGTAAAGAAAAGACGCTCTAAAGTGAAAAGAAAGTATTTGATCAATGCGCAAGCGCGAGCGAGATATCAGGTTCGAGTGAGAAACGAATATCGAGCAAATAACATATACTTTTTGTATCTGTTATTTGAGTATCAACAACTCGGGCATACTCGACTGGACCTGAACAGGACGCGTATCTGTTTCTCACTCGAACCTGATATCTCGCTCGCGCTTGCGCATTGATCAAATACTTGCTTTTCACTTTAGAGCGTCGTTTCTTACCCGATACAGTTTTCGTTTCGCCTGCTCTCTCATTCCTTCTCCCTTGCGACCCCTCGCGACGCCCCGCCCCGGCCCGTCTCTTCTCTCCTGACAGGGCCAATTCGCTAGCTCTGGCGCGCTTTCAACGTCATTCCGAATCATTTTTACATTTTTGACTCTACTTTTCTCACTAGGCCCTATAATAATTAAATACAAATCTAATTATTACTTATACATTATTTCTCTTTTATTCACTTTAAGAAAGAGAGCAGAAATGAAAAAAAAAATATATATTTTTTTTTAATAAATAAGTTATCTGATTTTTACTTTGGTATTTAAATACCTGATATTTTTTGCTCGTACCCATTATGTGCACCTGTTACTTTTTCCTACCTGATACAAAATATCAGATTGATACAGTATCACCAATGTCTATTGAAAAGAATTGATTTTTGTTATGCTTTATAAAAAATTAAAGCCGCTTAAAATTGATTAAATCTCGCAAATGAAAAATAATAAAAATTATTATATAAATAAATTTTTTATTTTTTTTCTTAAAGAGGTCTGAGATAGGAGTCTGGTCAAGAGAAACACATAGAGAGACACCCCGGTATTTTAGGCCCATATACATAAAATTAAGAGATTTGCATTATTTATTGCCTGATACAAGTTGATTGAAAAATTGCGGCACTTAATTAAGAAAGGGCGGGCCCGAGCCACCTCGAGGGGGGGGGGCTAGTCATATATTCCATTAGACGCCTTATACTGCCCCATTAGTCGGGGTGGGGGGGGGGAGAAATAATCCCAAACCCCCCCCCCATCAAAAATTTCCGGCTACGCCTATGGATTTACACGTTTTGTGGTCCCCTGAGTCCAAAAAAACTCGCTGTGTGTGTGTGTATGTGTGTGTTCAGTTTTAAGCATGAAGGAATTGAGCTACGAGGTTGACATGTTATATTTAAGTAAAGCACCGCCCTGAGGCATGAAAATAAACTTTTAAACAAAATCGGTCCAAAAGTACTAGTACTTTACTGATGTACTTTTTCAGTTTTTTTCGATTTTCTCTAAATTTGCTCGAACGATTTTGATTAAAATTCAAATATCATTTATTTTTTAGATGCTCTTTAAAATGTATATTCTCATTTTGCTCCTAAAATATTTTGAAGCACACTTTACTCTTGTACTTAATAGGGAAGATAAGAGAAATGGTTGCCATGGTCACAAAATATAAATATTTTCCCATACTTATAAATTTTACATCTTGAATTCTAATATATCGGCGGAAATTAAAATAAGTCGAGATGGCAAAAGAGCCACCCCAAACATTTATCCAACGGTTGAATTTAAATGGTGGTGGAGGGACTGTGTGGGGGTGTGGGGGGGGGGGGGGGGGGGGGGGAAAAAGGGTGGTGTTTTAAAAAAAATATAAGTCGAGACAAAAAAAATCTGGTGTGACAAGCACAGAACACAACTTTCGATTACCGAAGTTGTGTGCTGTGCGACTAGTCACACCAGATTTTTTAAATTCTTTTTCCAAAAGAGTGAGTGAATCGGTTAAGAAAATATTCCCTAATGTTTTTTTTTTTTTTTTATTATTTTTGCGTCCAATATTTGTTCGATTAAATTTATTTCCCTTGCACAAAAAAAAAAAAGAAAAAAAAAAAAGGTTTCGCCCTTGGGTTTCGATTGCCAAAGTGCCTTCTTTGCCAAATATGCTAACATGACAATAACATACAAGTTTTTTTTTTTTTTTTTTTTATCAAACGAGAAAAAAAAAAAAGAAACAGCGCAGTCCCTTAGTAAAAAAAAGGATTGTTTTAAAAAGAAAGAAAGAAAAAAAAAAGGAGAAAATCGAAATAAATCATCATAAAAAAGGGAACAAAAGAAAAATTGAGTTATGTAAATTTAAATATCACACAAGAGAGAAGAGATGGTTGGCAATAAAAGAAAATAAAAGTTGTTTTTATTTTAGAACAGATGCCTTCAAAAAATTAAAATAAATACTCAATAATTTAATTTAGAGTTCCAAAGAAATTGGAACTTTTTTTTTTGTGGTTCCCAAACTTTAGGTGCAAAAAAAATTATTTAAACAAACTATTATTTATATTATTTATATTATTATTATTATTATATTATTTATAAGACTTTAGCAATCGTTTAGGAATTTGCTCGCTGTGGTTAATATTCGCTCCTCCCCTTAGACTAGTGTGACAAGCACAGAACACAATTAAAATCCCACAGACCCTTCTACCCCTCTCCTTTTCTTTGGCTCCATTATTGACACGTCAAAAAATCCGTTATTGCCTAAATCCTCTCAGGTGGCCTTGTATTTCGGTTATATAAATTTGATATTTAGAATCTTCAAAGGGCAGAGATAATCAAGAAACGGATTGGCCCTTTTGACCAATCACCCATCTCATTCTAATAATCAAGCACAGACTCGTCGTCATTTTAAGACTAATTCATCCACATTGAATCGATGAAATCTCCAATCTTAAGGGGGTTCAGGAGCGACGTCTAAACGTACTTTAAAAGAATCTAGACTATTATAAGGAATTTTTCAATGCGGTTTTTTTTTAAATGAATTAAATTCATAAGAGATTATTGGGACATCGAACTATAATTTTTTTAATCACTTATTAAAAAATTATCGTAATTAATTTTTTTGTTATCAAGCAAATACAAAAAAAACAATCTGTCCCAATAATCTTTAATTTTTTTAAATTTAAAAATCTGGTGTGACTGGCGCACAGCACACAACTTTCTCTTACCTCCGGTAATCGAAAGTTGTGTTCTGTGCTTGTCACACCAGATTTTTTGTGTCGACATATATTTAGTTCCCGACAGTACGGAACATATGATGAATTCAGATGTAAAATTTATAAGTATGGGAAAATATTTATATTTTGTTACCATGGCAACCATTTCTCCTATCTTTTCTATGGAGTACAAGAGTAAAGTGGTCTTCAGAAGATTTCAATCGCAAAATGAGAATATACATTTTAAAGAGCATCTAAAAAATAATTGATTTTTGAATTTAAAAAAAAATCGTTGGAGCAAATTTTGAGAAAATCGAAAAAAACTGCTGCTGCTGCTGCTGCTTTGGTTTTTAAGCAATCGTGTTCACACACACACCCAGACGTAATTCCAATAGAATATACGAGAAAGTCTCGGGGAAGTCATTCCCCATGTTTTTTTTTTTAACACACACTTTTTTCCCACTCACACTCACACACACATGCACACAGTCTTTTCGGCAACTTAGGCCATATAAGACTTTGACTTTGACATTTGGTATCCAAATGGCTTAAATAAAATCATCGGACTGCCTGGGATCCGAACCAGCAAGTCTAAATAAACGGGTTCGGGCGGACGGGCATGCAAATGAAATTTTATTTAAAAATTGCTAGACATTCGTTCATTCATTCACTAAATCTCGGGCGGGAATGGGCGGGTTTGAAAAAATTCCGGGCGGGCTCGGGCGGGCCTGAAGAATGGTAAAAGCCCTTTCATTTTGAGAAAATCGAAAAAAACTGAAAAACTACATCAGTAAAATACTAGTACTTTTTGGCCGATTTTGATTAAAAGCTTATTTTCACGGTCCCGGGGGGTGTTTAACTTAAATATAACATTTCAGTCTCATAGCTCAATTCCTTCATGCTTAAAAAAGTTTTGAATTTCAAAAAATTAAATATTAAGGCTTATACGAATCCTGAGTAAATCTCCACAGCCATAAAACATCAAATTAAGGCTTATATATTGCAAAATAAAAAAATTTTAATTATAAAGCCTCTATATACGTTATTTATTAAATTCTTTTAAAATAGTAGATTTCAAGTTGTAATATAATTTTAAAAGAAAACTATCAATTTTTTAAGACAATCGATGAAAAGAATATGATAAAATCACATTCGCTGGGCTATATCTTAGAGGCTGTAGGGCGCCTATGCCGGTTTCGGGGGGGCGCCAAGAGCTCGATGCGCCTGGGGCGGGGGGGCTCGAGCCCCCCCTCGCCCCCCCCCCCCTGGTTACGCCACTGCTACCATTCTGACATCTCTTGGTAAGTTTTTGAATTACTTGATTTTTTGGGCATATTTTTTATGACACACTACGCCATCTTATCGGGGAAAACATGCGTTGCGCATGAATTTCAATTCTCCAAATATTTAACGCACCGTTAGTTAAATAATAAAACATAACAAAAATGACAATTTAATTTTCCAAGAAAGGTTAACAGCCACCAAGACGATTGTCGACAAACAATGCCAATCAGCGCTCCCTGGATGGGTATCCCAGATGGAGAAGTTTGTTGACCCACCGCCGGAAGTCGTCTGAATGTTCGTATTTCACTCTGTTTGACCAACTTCCCGTAATTTTGCAGTCTTATAAAGAGGATGTTATATAGAGTCCAAGTTAAATACTCGGGTCTCGAAATTCTCAAAAGTGGAAGCGCAAAAAATTCCAGAAAATTCAAAATTTTCTCATTGGAAAACCATGAGTTTTGTCTTGCCTTATAAAAAATTAAAGCCAATTAAAATTAATTAAATAAATAATTAAATGTCTCAAATAAAAAATAATAAAAATTGGTATTTAATTAATTTTTTTTTTTTTTTTCTTAGAGAGATCAGGGATTGGGGCTCGGATTGGATAAGGACAGACAGAAGGATACCCCCATAGTCAATAAATAATTGCAATTCGTTATACCTAAGAGTAAATGTATGTAAATTTTTATATTTAAAGGACCAATAGCAGTTAACGAACCGCTTATAGTTCAAATAGTACGGTCCCCATTTAAATTGAAATTCCTCCCTCCTTATGTTCCATATATTTAAATAAATAAAAAAAAAAAACAGAGATGTATGCACTTGTTATTAAACGTAACAAGATTTGTAATATTTTGCATTTTTCTACCTTTACCCTTCCCCGTGCTCTACAGCGTTGAGTTGCTTTTATCCTCTCTAGCCCTATACTTATTCCGTTAGAATTTATTTATTCGTTTATTTTGCGTTGTTGTTGTTGTTGCTGTTGTTGTCACACAAATAAAAAAAGATCTGTCATAAAAAATCGTGAAACTACTTGGCAATGTGTGTTTTATTTTATATTATTTAAAAGGTGTGTGTGTCTAAACAAAATCCGAACAAATTTACCACTTGACAAAAGAGTTTACGTATATGCAAATTTTGAACGATATTAAAAAAGAAATAAATAAATAAATAAATCCCTCTATTTACAAACGTATGTCTCTATTTTCCGCCTAAATTATAATGAACAAAAAATTAGTAGCTTATTTTAGTTGTGACTGTTGTATCAAACAAGGGTTGCGAAAGCAGAGACCAAATCTTTTTCTTTGAGTATCGTCGGCCCAATAAAATACTATATTTAAGGAGGAACGAAAGCGAAGGTGTTACGCATGTTTTTCCCGATAAGAGGGCGTTGTGTGTCATAAAAAGTATGCCCAAAAAATCAAGTAATTCAAAAATTTGCCAAGAGATGTCAGAAAGGTAGCTAATAATATTTAATGCATTTGGTTGATTTTCATTCATCTTTTAACAATAAATACTTTATAAATGTTATTATATATTATGTATCTTTTATAAAAGCATAAAAATATATAAATATAGGCCAGATATAGGCTAATACTATATCGGCTGTTAGACTAGCCTGCCATCTATTGCAAGAATGCTGAACTAATTTGACAGTTGATTTTTAAATAAATCATCTAAGCTTATTTTAAAAATTTCTTAATTAATATGTGATTAATAATAACAATAAATTCATTTTTAAATTAAAGAAAAAATTAAAGATTATTGGGACAGATTGTTTTTTTGTATTTGCTTGATAACAAAAACATTAATTACGATAATTTTTTAATAAGTCATTAAAACAATTATAGCTCGATGTCCCAATAATCTCTTATGAATTTAATTCATTAAAAAAAAAACCGCATTGAAAATTCCTTTTAATAGTAGTATAGATTTTTTTTTTTTTGGAACGTTTAGACGTCGCTCCTTAACCCCCTTAAGAGGACATTTTTAAGAATTCAGGAGAAAAGCATGCCTCGGACCAGACTTGTAGTCACTACCCAAGGCTTGTCAAATGACACCTGGCCCAAGGTCAGGATTGTAAATTCCTTCCTGGGTACCATAATTTCAAAACTCTTTCATTTTTGCACAAACCACTCATTAATGACGTCATTTCTTTCACCTTCTGTTATTACATTACTACTTGATATTATAAACCAATAAATTAGTGAAGTGAGAGAGAGAGAGAGGGAATGATAAAAGGAAATGCTGTTAGTAACGGTAATTATCTGCAATTTAATCGTGTTAAGAAAATGGCTGGCTGATAATTTGTAATCTCTCCATAGGGACTCGTTCAGTCTTGTCTCCTCATTTGGCCAGCGGATAATCGCCAGGAGCAAAGAGAGAGAGAGAGAGATGAAATTTTAATTAAAGACTTTAACTTAGCTAAAAGGCAAACAAAACACATACTTTGAAATATGAACAGGTGAATGAATGGAAAGGACAGGCATTAAATTCATTTATTACTACGTAAAACAGACGAGAGTCTATTAAAGAAAAAAAAAAGTACAAACAAACAAACTTTGTTTTTTTATTTTTGTAAATATTAAGAAAGGAAAGGATCTTTTGAAACAACTCTTTATAGTCAAAGCGCTGGCGGAAAAAATGGACAAGAGTTTTCTGAAGGCTAATAGGTTGCATTTTAGTGATGGAAAGATACTATAGAGTCAGCACTTCCAGTACCGGGGCGTTTAGCGGGAATTAGCCGGTAAAGTTGCGGGAAGATGGTTTTTCGCAAATATCTCGAAAACTATGCGGTTTTCCGCAAAAATTCATCTATACAAAAATAATCGAAATTAAATTACAAACAAAAATGGTCTAGTACATAATCACGCTAAAGTGAACGGTTCGAGGGATATAGTGGGGTAAAATTTGATGGTTGTCATGGTAACAATATATTTCTCTATCTCACAAGGGGACGGCCAAGTGAGTATATCACGGATTCGTTTGAAAAAAATTGAGGTGATACTTTGAGCCAAAAAAATGTTCACGTATTTCGGCGTTTTACTCCATAGAGCCCCAATTGGCTAAAAAAAAATAAATAAATACCTAAACAATTTTCGCGCTTTCAAGTAGTTTCTGTTTGAAACATTACGTAACAGTGAGCTGTGGCTAGGCTGGTAGCGTCGCCGACTGGTAAGTATGTGGTCCCGGGTTAGAAGACGGAGTATGTAATTTTTTTTTTTTAATCTTTTTATGTTATTGTAACAAACAATATATTTAAAACTGTTTCATATTTTTTTTTTTCATATTTTATTATTTTTTTTTAGTAATTAAATTTTAAAATTTTGTTAAAATTGTTTTTCGAGTTTATTTATTACCTTAAAATTAAAATTTAATTTAAATTCATGAAGAAAATATCATTTATTACAGTATTTAAATATATGAAGAAATAAAGAAGGCATAAAATAATCCATTAATTAAATAAATTCGTGAAATTAATAAAAAATTTATTTGCTTATATTTTATAAAAAAAAATTAGGTACAGTCAAGCGAATATAGATAACTTACTTTGTTAATTTACTTGTACACTTACCCCACACGAAGTAGGGTGATATAAGTCATAAAAACATGCAAAACAAATAAGTAGGCGACAATTAGCGCAGTTTATAAGGGTATTTAAAAAAATTTTAAAATTTAATTACTAAAAAAAAATAATAAAATATGAAAAAAAAATATGAAACAGTTTTAAATATATTGTTTGTTACAATAACATAAAAAGATTAAAAAAAAAAAAATTACATACTCCGTCGTTCGAACCCGGGACCACATACTTACCAGTCGGCGACGCTACCAACCTAGCCACAGCTGACTGTTACGTAATGTTTCAAATAGAAACTACTTGAAAGCGCGAAAATTGTTTCGGTATTTATTTATTTTTTTTTAGCCAATTGGGGCTCTATGGAGTAAAACGCCGAAACACGTGAACATTTTTTTGGCTCAAAGTATCACCTCAATTTTTTTTTCAAACGAATCCGTGATATACTCACTTGGCCGTCCCCTTGTCAGTGTCTCCTTTCATATTAATTATAAATTTGACCCCTCTATATCTCCCGAACCGTTCACTTTAGCGTGATTATGTATTAGGCCATTTTTGTTTGTAATTTAATTTCGATTATTTTTGTATAGATGAATTTTTGCGGAAAACCGCATAGTTTTCGAGATATTTGCGAAAAACCATCTTCCCGCAACTTTGCCGGCTTATTCCCGCTAAACACCCGGATTCTGGAAGTGCTGACTCTAGAGTATCTTTCCATCGCTAAAATGCAACCTATTAGCCTTCAGAAAACTCTTGCCCATTTTTTGTCGCCAGCTTTTGGACTAATGGAAGAAAATATTTATTTATTTATTAATTTTGTTTTGTTCTTTTATTGTGATTGTTAATGATATTTGATTATTCTTTGTAATTGGACCAAAGAGCCTGTTGGGATTTGAATAAATAAATGTTTCTGGGGCGTGTTTAATCTCTCTCAATTTGGCGATGTCATTTAGCCCCCAAGGACGCCAGATTTAACGGCTCTTTCTAAGAAATATTTATTTATGCCAACAAACCAAACACTAGAATAGCTGAAGAATATTCGAGAAGAAATTCAAAATATTCTTTTCATGTATCAAGAAGTGAGTGATGAACAATGTAATTAACAAGGCTCTGGTTTTTTGACCATGAAAGAAATGAGCTACGAGGTTGAAATTTTATATTTAAGTTAGGCACCTTCCAAACTCGTGTACATAAGCTTTTAAACAAAATCGACCAAAGAGTACTAGTTCTTTACTGATGTACTTTTTTAGTTTTTTTCGATTTTCTCAAAATTTGCTAAACGATTTTTTTTTTTTTTAAATTCATACCATGTCTGTGCATCGAAAACCGGCCTTTTTCAAAACATTACGCTGTTGGCCGCCATGCTTGCAGATGGGGCTCGAGTTGGTTGCACTGTGTTTTTGTTGTTTTCATTGGTGTTTTGAATTTTCGGCGTGATAACAGATTTCTGTGAGCCTTTGAAAATGTCGAATTTCTTGCCCAGTAAGCGCCATTTGCGGGAGATTATTTTGTACTGCTTTAATGTGAACAAGAACACCCGAGAAGCACACGAAACGCTGGTTTCCGCTTTCGGTGAACATGTTCTTAGCATAACAGAGTGCAAAGAATGGTTCAAAAAGTTCCGAAGTGAAGATTTTGACCTTGACAACAAAAAGAATGAAAATGCCCCAAAAAAGTTCGAAGACGCCGAACTGCTGGCCTTGCTGAAGCAGGATGACACGCAAACGCAAGAAGAACTCGCAGAACAACTTCAGGTGGATCATCCAACCATTTCCAGGCCTCTAGCCCGGCATGGGAGGCCCAATTTGGCTCGAACGGCACAACAAACTGATTTTGTTGCACGATAACGCTCCATCTCACACCTCGCTGGTGGTAAAAAAATACCATTCAGGAGTTTCAGTGGGAAACCTTACCCCACCCCGCATATTCCCCGGACCTGGCCCCTTCCGATTACCATCTGTTCTGCCTCCTCGAAAAAGCCCTCAAGCCCCTGGGGATTCGAAAAGTTCGAAGAAGTCGAAAATTGGGTGAAAAATTTTTTTGACCAAAAAACCCGAGATTTTTACCGAGCCGGGATCTGGGCTTCGCCTAAAAGACGGGCCCAGTATGTCGCTAAAGAGGGCGACTACTTTGAATAAAACACCTTCTATTGTTGTTCTTTGAGAAACCTTTGTTTTCACTCAAAAAAAGGCCGGTTTTCGATGCACAGACCTGGTATATCATTTATTTTTTAGATGCCATTTAAAATGTATATTCTCATTTTGCCATTGAAATCTTCTGAAGACCACTTTACTCTTGTACTTCATAGAAAAGATAGGAGAAATGGTTGCCATGGTAACAAAATATAAATATTTTTATAAATTTTACATCTTGAATTCTAATATATCGGTGGAAAATATGTCGAGACGAAAAAAATCTGGTAGGCCAAGCACAGAACACAACTTTCGATTACCGAAGGGTAAGAGAAAGTTGTGTGCTGTGCTCGAGTCACACCAGATTTTTTTTATAGATCTCTACTCAGACATACACCCTTTTATCCTCTTCTCTTTTTTATTTACTATAAAGGACAAGTAGACTTTGTTGTTGTGCCTTAATCTCAATCTCTGGATGTCCATTTTAAAGCCTCTGGCCTATCAAATGTCCTTATCATTAAAAAAAAACAAGAGCATGTCCAATATTTAATCAAGGATTATTATTATTATACACGTATTATGTCATATAAAATGAGATAAACAAAAATATAAATATTATGTGGTGACTTTTGCTAACTAAATCTGACTAAACGTTGTCTTTTTTATTTTAATTTTATTTTATTATCCAGCCCAAGCAAGTAGAATGAGCTTAAAGAGCTTACATTTTTTATTGGGTTGGAATTGTTAAAAAAGGAAAAAAAAAAGAGAAAACGTTTGTCCAATAGAGAGAGGACGTGGTTGGCATATGAATAAATTGTAATCAGCAATAAACGGTGAAATAAAATCAACGAAGGGTAGATAGATACAAATAAAAGAAAAGTTATTCTACAACAAAATCTTCATTGATTCAGATCAATTTGCATTTATGGGCTAATTCAAGGGGCCCTTCACTGGCTCGGGCCTGCCTGCGCCAGACTTGCGCCTTTTCTTAATCAAGTGCCGAAATTTTTCAATCGACTCACTTGTACCACTATAAAACATGTCGCCAGTGCCGAAAACGGTTTTTGAATCGATGGACAATTACAATTAGTACTATTGAAAAAAAAAATAATAATCTAGCGCGTTACGTCATATTCCAAGACATGCCTCCTTTTCTCGCTCCAAACCTCTGTTTTATAGTGGTACAGTGAGCGCCACAATTAAGTCCCCACCTGATAGCATTAGCCTTAACTATTAATATATGGTGTTTAGTGAAATAATTTTAATGACCGAAAAGGGAAAACGTAAAATCTGGTACAGATGAGTTTATTTTACCTTTTCACATTTCACCATTTACCATATATTATACCATATACTTAAGGCTAAAGCTATCAGGTGGGAATTTAATTGTGGCGCTCACTGTACAAGTGGCTACGGCGGGCTTTGCCATTTGCCAGGGGGCTGTGCCCCTGAACCCCCTTGCTCTTCTTCGGCGAGAAAGGGCATCAAATTTATTCTTGCTCACTGTTTGGAAATTTTAAATTCCCCTCACTGACTTGAAGTTTTAAATTTTCCTCAATGACCCCCTCACTCCCTTTGACTCTGTCCAAGGGGCACAGCCCCCTGGCAAATGGCAAAGCCCGCCTTAGCCACTTGTACAGTGAGCGCCACAATTAAATTCCCACCTGATAGCTTTAGCCTTAAGTATATGGTATAATATATGGTAAATGGTGAAATGTGAAAAGGTAAAATGAAATCATCTGTACCAGATTTTACGTTTTCCCTTTCGGTCATTAAAATTATTTCACTATACACCATATAGTTAAGGCTAAAGCTATCAGGTGGGGACTTAATTGTGGCGCTCACTGTACCACTATAAAACAGATGTGCGAGACAGCGAGAAAAGGAGGCATGTCTTGGAATATGACGTAACGCGCTAGATTATTTAATTTTTTTTCAATAGTACTAATTGTTATTCCATCGAGTAAAAAACCGCTTTGACGTAGAATGCGATGGTTAGGTATACTAAAAAGGTGATTCGTTTGGGGCGCCAATGTTAAAAAACGATTTAAATATTTCAATTGTTGATAACAATGTGAAATCTTTAATTAATTTTAGTTTAAAATGGTAAAAAAAAGTTTTTTTCTATCTCAAATAGAACCGGAGTAATGAATTTTTAAAAGTGAATCTTCCAAAATAATTAGCAACATATGCCCATCAAAGAAAGTGTTAACATAAAAAGCATGAATGTTACAATAAGTGAATTTAATTTTCAACGTAGATGGTACAAAATTACTATTATTAAATAATTCCATTAATTAACACTTGCTTTGGTGATAGGGTCTAACTTAATGAGGATGATTGCTTATGTTGCTAACTTCATTGCATATAAAATGCTAATAACTTCACAAAGGAGGTTAATTCACATAAGTCGGAGCAAGTGCACAGTACTTGATAACGGTTGCAGAATAAATAGTCGAAACGTTATATTTTTAATCAATAATTAATACAAAATCTATATATATAATTCGCTAATGTCCGTCTGTCTGTCTGTCAAGCTCTATTTAGACAACTTCCCGTTGGAATTTTGAAATGAAATTTTATATGCAAAATGAGGACTTTCTCGGAATTACAGGGAAATTATTTTCATCCCGAAATTCCTATAACTTTTTGAGTTATTCATTCTTAAAGTTACGATTTCTCCCATAGGAAATGTATAGAGAAATATTTATGTATTCTTTTCATTTGTGTATTCCATGAATGTAAACAAATCCTCAAGCAGGCACTGGATTGGAATGGAATAATAATAATTTTCTTTTCATAATTAAGAAGAAAAGGGCCCTCGGGGCTTGGTGTAGAGGTTAGCGTGCTAACCTGCGGCGGACCCTCGCCTTTTCTTAATTATGAAAAAGAAAATTAATATTACTACGTAACCCAATCCAGTGCCTGCTTGAGCATTTGTTTACATTCATGGAATACACAAATGAAAAGAATAAAAATATTTCTCTATACATTTCCTATGGGAGAAATCGTAAATTTAAATTAATAACTCAAAAAGTTATAGGAATTTCGGGCCGAGTATTTTTCGGGGCTCTCCATAACGTCCTCTATAAGAATGCAAAATTTCGTTTCAAAATTCCAACGGGAAGTTGGTCAAATAGAGCGTGACAGACGGACGGACAGACAGACAGACGGACACACCGCAATTATTATATATAGATAACGGTTATCGTAAATGTCTTATAGTGTGAGTGTGAATGAAAAAAAAGTGTGAATGTTAAAAAAAAAAAAGAAGAAAAGGCGAGGGTCCGCCGCAGGCGGGCCCGAGCCAGCTCACGGGGGTCCAGGGGGCTAAGCCCCCCGGCTAGTGTGTTCTATAATTAAAAACTCCCGTATTAATAATACAAAAGCTTTAATTTGGAGAATAAGTTGATACTTCAACATCTCTAAATCATAAATGTTTTACTTCATGAGATATTGGGTCACGAGATGTTCCATTTTTTTTTTTAATAAAAAGAGAGAAGGGAATATTCATTCATTGATTTTTTCTCTACTTAATAATTCATTTGAAATTATAATTCTAAAAGGAAACAAACCTCCATCCTCTCTTATCATTTCAATAACAAATCAGATTTTAAAAATTAATAAAAAAGAAAAAAAAAATCTAATCTTAAAAACTTAAGATTGGTTTTTTTTTTCGTTTCGCTCTTTCTTTATCTCGAGTTCACAAGATAAATAAACAAAAATTCATTTAATCCCCTTTCAATTTTTACTTTCTCTTATTTTTTTTTTTTTAACTAAACTCTTGTTTGTTTTTACTATTACGAGATCAATAATTAATTAAACTATTTTTTTATATAATTCTTTCAGTCTGTCTGTCCGTCTATCACTCTCTGTTTGACCAACATCCGGTTCGAAATAGAGAAATATTTATGTATTCTTTGCATTTGTGTATTCTATGGATGTAAACGAATCCTCAAACAGGCACTGGATCGGAATATTGTAATGATAATTCGCCATCGGACTTGGCGTAGACGGTAGCGCGCCTGCCTTGTATACCAAGGGTCGCGGGTTCAGATCCCAGGAATTCCGATGATTTTATTTAAGGCATTTGGATACCAAATAGCTTAAATAAGAATGCCTGGACCCCCAATATATATATTAATATTTACAAATAACGAGTATCGTTTAAAATCTTAAATGGCCTAAGTTGTCAAAAGTATGCTTGTGTGAATGTGAATGGGAAAAAAGTGTGACTGTTAAAAAAAAACATGGGGAGAGGGGGTTCTGGCCTTGATGTAGGGGTTAGCGTGCTGGATTTTGTAGCAAGAGTCGCGGGTTCGCATCCCGGGTGTTATGTTATAAAATTCTCCTCCAGAGGTCTGGACCAACTCTTCTTAGCCGCCCCTTGGTAAACCTAGCGTTAATAAAGATGCGGAATTGACCCAAATCAACATGGACAAATGCACAGCCAGCTCAACTCTAAAATGCAGACCCAGCTCTTACCTACGAAAGAAACTAAGCAATCTTACGAATTCCAATGGAACTTTTATAATAAAATAATTATAAATAAGTGACGACCGAGATGTCTCCACATAGTTTTAGTGAATTTCCATTTGGGTTTTAAAAAGTTTAGCTTCAAATCGTTAAATTTTTTCTTTCAAAACGTACATAAATTTTTCCTTTAGTATAAGTAAAAAGTTCCGCATTATCCCGCTCTATAGAAAGCATTTTTAGTTTTGCAATAGTGCATGAAAAGAGAGAACTGTAAATACTTTCACTTTGAACTACCTCCTTTAAAAAATTTTCAATAAAAACTAGGAACCGACCGAATATTCGGTTTCGGTTACGGTTTCGGCCAAAAATCATGGTTTCGGCCGTAGTTTCGGTTTCGGCCAAAAGTATCCGAAACTTTCGGCCGGCCGAAACCTGAGTCTGAAAAGATGGGATCAGACTCGCATGCAAAAAAAAAAAAAGGTCAAATGATTTGCACTTGAGGGAGAAAAAAATTTAGTCTCCCTAAAAAAAAGTAAAATGATTTTCACGGGAGGGAAAAAAATTTCAAAAAAAAAAAAAAAAAAAAAGATAAAATGAAAAATATTTTTTATAGGAAATACAAGTTTCGGTTTCGGTTACGGTTTCGGCCGAAACTAAGGTTGAGGCCGAATATTCGGTTTCGGTTTCGGCTGAAAATCTTGTTTCGGTCGGACCCTAATAAAAAACCAACAAAATTCATGGGTTAATAATTTTTTTTTAATAAACTTACTTTTTTCAAAAAAAAAATCTAAATCAATATTTCATAGTAATTTTATAATTTTTGCTATAGGTTTTGTCTATCAAGATGTTACCTAGAAGAGAATAATTCCACAATATGAACCAGAATGTTCGAGAAAGTCGTTCGAAGTTAACCAGTAGGCCTCAAAATGTGTGTATTTCCATCAAAATCTCAAAAGTTTGTTATGAATCCCAAAACGAGTCGCGCAGCTAGTATAGATTTAGATCTTTGTTCATAAAGCCTCCCACCCCTTCTGCATTAATATTTTGAATTTAAGTTCACCTGTTGGTGTTTATCCATTTTCTCAATAATGATTTAATAAATTTTCCCTTTGACCTTGCCCTTGCCCTGACATGTGCAAATGTCATTCTAAAGGACTTTATAATAATAATAATAATAACATTACAAAAAACAATCAGTGAAGGGGGACTTTAAATGTAAAATCCAAACCTAGGGAAATTCTTCTTTTTTTATACTGTTAAACTATGAAAAAAAAAATAAATGTTTTACATGTCGTACGAAAAAAGAGTTGTGCAGTCGTCTATTGCATATTCATGAAGAGGGAAAGTATAAAAAAAAAAAAAAAAAAACGCGAAAGATATTATCTATATAGCCCAGTCAAATTAGGGTTTCACCTCGGAATGAAAGATAATAAGCTGAATTTTTGTATGGACCTTTATTTTGGCATTCTAAATGATGTCTCAAAAGTCACATATGATCACGTGTCCGCGTCACGCGGTATTCCAGGTCAAGGTCACGAAAATCAGTTTTTCGCGAATATCTCGTTTCCCATACCTTAAATGATATTTGGACCTATTATAAAAGTTGTAGAGGATAAAATTCTCTACAATTTATATCTGAAGCATTTTTATACGACTAACCGTTTTTGAGGTAGAGCGTAAAGAGTGCGCAGCGCATAGCCTCATATGGCTTCATGCTTGCTAATGTGTGACTCGTGGTATCGTACTGTATTGTAAGTCGTATAAAGTTTATTATTGATTAAAAAACAACTGCCATTATTTCACTTACTAATTATTAATTATTTATATTTAATTATCTCTTTAACTCTTATATTTAACTATAGTGATTTTATACTTTTAATTGTTTTTTTTTTTTTTTTTTTTTTTTTATAAAAAAAACATTCACACTTTTTTCTCATTCACACTCACACTCACACACACATTCACACAGTCTTTTCGGCAACTTAGGCCATATAGGACTTTTGACGATAACCGTTGTAATATAATATTATCTATTATGGGTTCAGGCATTTCTATTTAAGCCATCTGGTATCCAAATGGCTTAAATAAAATCATCGGACTGCCTGGGTCCGAACCCGCGACGTTTGGTATAGGAGGTAGGCACGCTACCTACTACGCCACACCCGGGGGCTTAATTCTGTTTTATATTATATATCTTAATTATATTTTACGTAGAAAAAACATGTACACGAAAATAATATATTTTATTTATTCTTTATTTATCATTCATATATCGCATATGATACATTTATTACAATTTCATTTCAAATATTGGGTGGATTTTTGGTTGACCTTACATATTTAGCAAAATGGAACTTAATTCCCTTATTCTTCTTCCGGTCGGTCACTAATTTGTGATTCGTTAACATCATCCTGGTTATCGATAATATTTGTCTCCAAACCTTCAAGGACTTCGTGGTCATTTGCACTCTCTTCATCAGGATTATTTTGATATGTTGAAACGTTTGTGGCAAGCTTGTCCGTTTCACTAGCTACAAGCTGGAGAACATTTTAACTCCGATTTCCTGCATCCCCCAGCGTGGAGACAACCATTCTTGCAGTTGCAAAATATTGTGTTTAGCAGTTCAGCTAGTGCTGGGCGTAATAATGTAGTTATTGGTCCCAGGGAGTTCATTTTTGCCTCAACGCTTCATCATATCAAAATAATC
>JAKCPI010000613.1:0-15867 GCA_023213315.1 Euborellia annulipes
CTAGGAAATTTGTTAAGTTTTTAAGATATCATCGCAATTGTGTGAAATTATTAGTTCTCTCTTGGCTAAACAACATTAGAGATACCAATCTTCTGGACCATTGCACCAACTTTACCCCTATATGGTGAGAAATGGAGGGTGGGGGGAGGGGCGTGATATCTTATCAGTCCATCAGTTGGCGAATGGGAGAGATGGAGTTGAAAAGGTATTGTCCAGCCAGCCAGCGTCCAGTCAGTCGCATTCTGTTGATAAACAATATGACACCCCAGCTGCCGTTCTCTGATAACAAACAAGAGGACATACACAGAACGGGCTAAATGAAATTGAGCCAAGATAAAAAGAAAACTTTGTCGCTTTTGAAAAAAAAAAAAAAAATTAAATTATAAAGAAAAAATAAAACGTCGAGTCGATATTTCATTAACTTTAATCAAGGTGTTCTTTTCTTCTCGGGATATATTATATAGCTCTATATTGAAGAGAAAAATATTCCACGTTTGATAGTCTGGATATGAAATTTCACGAGAATATCGGAGCGGAAATTTGAGAATATTTAATCCATGAATTAATTCACTTCCAGTTTTTTGGTCATAAAACCTTGGTGACATTTCGGTTTAGGTTTGGATTATCTTCAGAGCTGGCAGAAGTCCTTATAAGGGTTTTATGACGAATTTTTTGGATAATAGATCCGTATCATACAGTATATAATAACACTTTTATATATTGTACACTCTTTTTGATGTTTATTATAACACTTCTAGCGTTTCTTCGTCCTGAGATTACTCGTTAAAATTTTAACAAGTCTTCATCTTTATCTATATATTGACAAATGACAACTTCCCAGCATCTGATGACAAAAATTTAGACCGAAATGTCGTAAATTTGAGAGTTTCATTGAGTTTCATTGTAGAGACAACATTTACATATCGAACTTGAGGGGTTCAGGCATTTAAACATTTATTTATAGCCACCAGTTTCGGTCACGTTTTTTAAAGTGGAACTTTTATTTGATGGCCTCAAATTTTTTCGCTCTTCTATCAGCATGCCGAGTTACAAGCCGTGACGCTACAAGTCATAACGTCACAAGCCGTGACGACAAAAATAGAAAAGTTGATATTTAATATATAGGCCTATAACGAATTATAAAAAACTAATTGTGAGAGTGAAAATTTTCAGTTAAACGCCTACGATCCGAAAAAAAAGTTTCATTTGAATCGTGGTTTCATAAAACCACACAATGTTTTTTTTCGATACATTTTTTATAATTTATTATTTAATACCCGTGGAAGAGAAAGCAAAAAATTTTATCATGAAGCGAGAGCTTTATCTCTGAACTGTTCTCATAGTCAATGGTGGGCATACTGCCCCAGAGTTATGTTTTAATTCTCTAGCTTGCTTTTAAACAATCAATAGTTCTGAACGATGCACCTCTGATTATTGTTTATTTAATCAGATGATTCACTTCCTAAATAGGCATTTGATAATTAATCACATAATCCTTTCTAATTAATAATAATATTTAGATAATCCAAATCCGGCAAGGAGGCAAATTCACGCTTTGGTTTTGGGCATTTTGTGGTCTATGCTACTTTAAGCTCCCTCCAATCTAACCAGCAAACAAACACAAAAGGCAACGCGAGGACAAAGGGACCAGGCAAAAGATAAAACAAGTTGCTTTCTAGAGAACTTATTCCTGATCATAAAGTCTGATATTATATTTTGGGAATGAGATTAAAAACCCTTCTCAGGTCTTTCGGCTGGCCAATTGGCCCTTAGAGAGAGAGAGAGAAGAGAAACCCTTCGCTCCCTGGGGCTTGTATAACTTCTCATTTCGTTACAATCATGTTATATCTTCATTCTTCTTCTCTAGGTCATTCTACTAACTTTTAACCAACCACTCATAATTACATGTAGGCTGCGCATGCAGTAAGTCTATGTGAAGCTTCTTTAAGGGTGTTCAGGAGCGACGTCTAAACTTACTTTAAAAAAAAACTAGACTATTATAAGGAATTTTTCAATGCGGTTTTTTTTTAAATGAATTAAATTCATAAGAGATTATTGGGACATCAAGCTATAATTTTTTTAATGACTTATTAAAAAATTATCGTAATTAATTTTTTTGTTATCAAGCAAATACAAAAAAACAATCTGTCCCAATAATCTTTAATTTTTTTAAATTTAAAAATGAATTTATTAATATTAATCACATATTAATTAAGAAATTTTAAAAATAAGCTTAGATGATTTATTTAAAAATCAAATGTCAAATTAGTTCAGCATTCTTGCAATAGATGGCAGGCTAGTCTAACAGCCGATATAGTATTAGCCTATATCTTCCTATATTTATATATTTTTATTCTTTTATAAAAGATACATAATATATAAAAACATTTATAAAGTATTTATTGTTAAAAGATCAATGAAAATGAACCAAATGCATTAAATATTATTAGATACCATTCTGACATCTCTTGGCAAATTTTTGAATTACTTGATTTTTTGGGCATACTTTTTATGACACACTACGCCATCTTATCGGGAAAAACATGCGTAACCACTTCGCTCCCCTTAATATTAAAATAGAAATATTAGTACTTACGCCAAGTTTTGAAAATTAAATGTATATTTCTCTCACCTGGAACAAAAAGAAAAAAAAAACTAATTAGTAAAACTATACAGAGTGTTTATTTTAATAGAATTTGGAATATAGGCCAAATAATTTAATTTGGAGAAAATTTCTCAACGGATATCCAATTTCACCATCCATTAAAAAAATTATATTGTGGTGACGTTGAAGAGGATTCAACGTCGGGTAGGACTGACTACAAGGATCGAGATAATGAATATCTCACACCAGATGACTAAATATAAAATTTACTCGTTGATGAAGATGATTCACATTTCGAGGAATTTATAAATCGTCCCCCCTCTTTTCCAGGTGATATCGCATGTTCAAGAAACATCAAACGATTAGGGGGAAAAACATTGACTCGCAATTATTTTTATTTTATATAACTTTGCCTATTATTCCCAATATTTGAAATGTTTCCGGCTCTCGGTGGTACATTTTATAAAAATATACAAATAAAAGACTTGGTTATCTGTTTCAAGATTGTTATTAATTATACTAGTAAATTAATAGTTAATATGTAGCCTATTTCAAAAACCATGTGTGTAGAAATGTCGTGTTCTAAAAATGACACACATGACTTATGATTAATAACTATCTTGAAACAGATAACCGAGTGTTTTTTTTTTTTATATGTTTAAAGAAAATGTTTTCCTCAAGAACCTTATACATTGCAATAATAATAATACAGAATGTAGAATGTAGAAGCTAATTGTGTTTTAAGATAATTTATTCTCATTTAAAATAAATCGGGAATGACTTCCCAGAGACTTTCTCATATATTCATTTGGAATTACGTCTCTGTGTGTGTGTATGAACACGATTGCTTAAAAACCAAAGCAGTTAGATGGATGAAATTTGGTGTATACTTAATATACTAAAATTGTAGATTTCTATCAACTTTTGGAGTAAATACGTCACTTGGAAGTAGTACTTTACCTAATAAGTTTTTTCAAAAATTTTGATATTTTCAATTTTTTTGTTATATTATGATAAATTACTCAATTTTAAAAAGTTTTTATTCTTTGACATTTTTTCGAAAACTGAATAGTCTTTGTAATAATCGAAGAAGAAAAAGACATTTTTCGTTAATTTTGAAAAAAATAATCAAAATAAAATCATACTGGCGTCATTAAAAAACATGTAAATATAAATAAAACCAGAAAACATTCGAAAAGTTGAAATTTTCATGCCTATCTAATCGTTAAGTGAAAGTTGCGTGGCACCATCAGATTTTTCAATAAGATATTTATAGATGGGTTAAAAAATAAAAATAATTTATAATTTATTTTTTACACACGAAAAAATCTAATTAGTCTCGTTTTTATCAAGAGAGAGAGAGAGAAATGCTAATACCACCACCGCCTCCAGTTCCAGTCCGTTCCAGCAGAGGCTATATACTGTTTTACATTTAAATTTAGAATTTATTTAGATGAGGATTAAATTAAATAAATGGCTAATGGTTTATTCCTTTCCATTTTTAAAAGATTTACTTTATTATCATGATTTATATGAAATTGTATTTAAAAAAATAAAATAAAATAATGCAATCTTTGAAAAATATAATGAATTAAATCGCCTTATGTTAATACTTAAACCCGTGGAAATATATACCGTATTTATATAATCCTGAAACAACATTTTAATATAATTGAATAATTTACTCGAAATCTCTCCTTATTTTTTGTATTTATTAAAAAGAATTAATCATAAAATTAGTATATTCCCAGGTAGAAATTTATCTTAGTCGGACAAGTTATTAGCTTAGAATTAGCTTTATTTAAGCTTAGAGTCTAAGATAGTTTTTTAAGCTTATTTCTAGCTTATTATTAGCTTATTATTAGCTTATTATTAGCTTGTTATTAGCTTGTTATTAGCTAGTTTCCTTAGGTTGCTGCTATCTTATTTCTAGCTTATTATTAGCTTGTTTTTAGCTTATTATTAGCTTGTTTTTAACTTATTATTAGCTTGTTTTTAGCTAGTTTTCTAAGCTAATTTCAAGGTTCGTTTTTATCTTGGATATCTAGCTTAAAGCAACCTTACATTCCATTGATACTATAAGGTTGTATTGTATTCGAATAAGTAATTACTTTTATCTTAAGGTACTGACCAGGGTCGCAGGCAAACCCCCTCCCCCCCCCCTCCATAGCACCTGCTCTTCTATCAAATGTATATAAAAAAATTTTTTAATTTGAGAAAAATCATTTTGAATAATTATTCTTAATAAATAGAAATTTGGCAGAGTATCAGTATATTAAATAAAATTTAAGTAATAAATTTTTTAATTACTTAGAATGAGTGTAAATAGTAATCTAATATTATTCTTGAATTTTAACTCTTTTATTTATAATTTAAAAAAAAGACCCCCTGCCTACCTGGAAAAACCCAAAAAGGAAGCATTTGTAAACAAAAGAATTTACAGTTAGAGTGGACACAGGCAGCTTTGGTCAGGTTAGTCTACTCTAAACTTTAGGTCTGATAGGATCGTGAATTTTTTTTAGAATTTAAATTTGTGTTTTAAAAATTCGAGGGGTGCAAACTAATTTTTTAAATATCTCTTTTGCCCCCCCCCCTGAAAGACGCTATTCATCATTTATGTAAGTATATTTATTACATATAAAATAAATAAGAAATAAGCTTAAATGATTAAATATTTTTTTTAGATTTTTAGGTCCAGTGCTAAGTGCTTGGTTTCATAAAGAATATAACATGGTGATTTATTAACTGCATGTTTTAAAAATAAATATATATTGATAAATTATGTGATTTCTCATTTTTTGTAAAAAAGTGGACTTACACCACTTTCAAAATAAATGGTCCATATATATGTATTTTATATCTTTTGTTTGTGTTGGAAAAATATTTTAAATAAAAATTTTATTTTTTGCAAATACTTTTTTTTTTAACTCAAAATACCATACCTTGCCCTTAGCTAGTTTTGTTAGCTAATTCCAAGCTTATTTTAAGCTAACAAAACAACCTTGCCCTTAGCTAGTTTTGTTAGCTAATTTTAAGCTTATTTTAAGCTAATTTCAAGCTTATTTTAAGCTAACAAAACAACCTTGCCCTTAGCTAGTTTTGTTAGCTAATTTTAAGCTTATTTTAAGCTAATTTGAAGCTTATTTTAAGCTAACAAAACAACCTTATTTTTAGCTAGTTTTTTTAGCTAATTTTAAGCTAATTCGGTAAGCTTGCTGCTAGCTATGCAAAGCGTTACAAAATAAGCTTAAACTAAGCTAATTTAGTTAGCTAATTTTAAGCTTAAACTTAGAAAATTAGCTTAATATTAGCTAGTTTTAAGGTTGAATTTCTACCTGGGTTATACATTGTAAAAAAAATTTGGTGATTTTACAATTTTTGTGTAGAAAGCAAATTACATAAACATAAACATACTAAATTTAGTAAGTCTGAAAATTTGGCACGAGCGAGAAAAAAAAAATACTTGTCCCTCGAGGGATTTGAACTCGACCTCTTGGTTTCTTCCTTTCATATATGAACTTATAAGACGCCTTTACCATCTCGACTACTTACTTAAGGACCATAGTTGTTTAGTCTTTACGTGGTTCTATTAATCCCAAACTGCCTTCTAAAAATTACAACACAATTTTTAACAAAAATTACTATACAATGTATGTAAAATTACTATTTGCATATATATTATATTTAAAAATCGCAGCAATTTCCATATTTTAGTCATAATTCAATCAGTTATTTGAGAAACGCTATAACTCACACTTCAGGAACTTTTGGGAAATTGAGAAAAACTGATTAAAAGTTGGTAATGTCAAATGATGGACATTTTTCCAGTGTTATTCGTTTTTACTATTCGTTTTAACTATGTATATCAAATACACTGTCAATATTCTTCATTACCCTGGATCACATATACATGAATTTATATTGAATTTAATTTTTCGTTGGCTTATGGGTTTTTCAAATAAACATAAAATAGTGTTAAATATGGTATAATTGGATGCCAAGTGCATGAATTATTTTAAAATAAATGATATAAAAGTACTTTGGAGCAAACAGTAAAACATTATTATCTATAGACTACATAATATAAAATTGAATAAAATTAGTAGTTATTGGCAGGTTGCATTAGTACATTAACACTCATCAGGATCCATCATCTCCTGATTGTGTTTATTTGTTGTTGTTGTCAGCCATTTTAAAATGTCGTTCTAGAACTCCTTTTACGTCTTCTGGGATGTAGCTTTTTATATTTTCTATTTTTTGTAGTTGAATGGAATCTTTCCATCTGGATGTGCCAATTCTGCAGGTAATTCAAGCCTTTGCCTCTTGTTATTATTCTGAGCTAGTGAACCTTTTGACTAACCCACTTACCCACTTCCACAAAGCTAGAAAATTTTTAAATGATGATTTATTATCAGTCAATTAAGAAAGTCCCGTCCTGGCAGGCATCTCGCGGTTGCTTTATCATCCCTTAAAGAAAATGTAAAAAATTTTTTAACCTGCTCCTACAAGGCTACAATAATATGTTGTACTTCATATACAGTATGTTTAAGTGTAAAAAAAAAAATTGACAGAACATTTTGATGGTTGCATGTATGGTTCAGAAAAGAGCAAAGTTGTCATCCCGCGGTTGCGTTATGTCTGTGAACAAAATATCTCGAGAACGAAAAGAGCTAGGTGGTTGAAATTGGATATATATAATAGATACCCGCAGGTGAGGGGCGAAGCCCCTTTCTCTAAGCTTCAACGACTTGTAAAGACAGAATTTTGCAATTTGATTGTCTTTTTTTGCAAATAGAAAAGAAATTAAGATTCCCCCTCTCGTAACGAAGGTGTGTGGATCAAATGCTTCAATCTGAATTCATGATCTGCTCTGCTATAAAGTTTTATTGAAGTTAGTGTGGGGTGAGATCGTAAAATTAACGCAAATAAAAAAAAAAAAATGTTGTTACTACAAATAGCGTTTTGTTTCCTATAAAAATATACCCGTTTAAATTGAAGTCTGTCAATTGAGTGTTTCTTCCTTCAAGGAATATAAAGTTTAGAATGCGGAATTCGAAACTCTCTAAGCAACAATCCGAAATGGAAGACGGAGTTATTTTAGTTTCTTTCTGAATAAAAAGAAAAGTTCGAGTTTAGGTTACTTTTTAACTCCTTTTCAAAATACTAGCCCCGTGAAGTAGTGACAATATTCTTTCATAATTGAAGACATCGAATCTAATTGAATTGATAATAAAAATATTAGAAGATCTATATCAAATCAAAATTAATATGCAATATGTAACTCACAAAATAATTATTAATATAATTTTATATATTAATAAATTTTCTAACTACAGTATTTAATTTAAAATTTCACCCTCGCAGAAGAAAAGCTGTTTAACTACATAACTATAAAGATACAAGGGTGGTAAAAGCCCTTCGGCGAAGGCGGGCTTTACCACTTGCCAGGGGCTACGCCTCCTGGACTCCTTTGCTAAATGCATCAAATGCCAAATGCATCAAATTTATTCTTGCTCACTGTTTGGAAATTTTAAAGTTTTAAATTTCCCTAGATCACTATTCGGATTTTTTTTTTTAAATTAAGATCTATTTCGGCATCGAAGGCCATTTTAGACCTCGTCTCTATTTATTTCACCGGGATTTGTAGCCAATCCAATTGGAATAAATTGTCGCATGAGTCCGGGATGCAAATCAGCGACCCTAGGTATAAAAGGCCAGCACGCTAACCACTACTCCAGGGCCCGAGGGCCACTATTCGTGATTTTTAGATTTTACAGTTAAGTTTTGGCCATTTTTAGCGTAAAAACGTGTATATCTATCAAAATCTCAACATCTACATGATCGCAATACTTTCCCTCTATATACATATAATATACATATAACGATAAGATAAAGAAAAAAGAATGTCTTTTGAAAGTATTCCCACTAGAACAACAAGCCAAGGGAATTAATATCAATTCATTTGATTTTAATATGATAAGTAAGCTCACTGATGTAGTGCGCTCAAAGAAGATCCATGTTCAAATCCTGGGCTTGCGAGATTTTTTCATTAAATAAAAATATTTATTTTAATCTCACCATAATAGCCTCCAGACAATTCTACGAGGAGTGGAATTTGCAGTGACATCCCGCCCTGTGGGAGAGACGTAAAGAAGCTTCCCTCTCAGTGATGCATTCTTCGAAAGGAGTCGGTGCTGAGGGAGTTCCCTCCTCAAACTAGGACATCCTCCATAGTATAGAAGAGGTTGGATAAAAGGAACTGGATGGAGCCAGAAATAAGGATTAGTTCACTAGCTAGAGACGAATGCAGAGGAGGAGTTAGAGATTGGAAATAAATGTAACTTCACGGGGTGCCGGTAGGTGGCTACGGCCAGAGGACGGTTGTGTGTCTTCGTGCACGAAAGCATCTCAGGTAAATAAACAGGGATCCCGATAGGAATTTCAAATAATAATAATAATAATAATAATAGCAAGCTACGAAGGTTATTCTTATTACGATGGCTGTTCTTATTATAGATTATTTATGTCAATTATCGAATATTCTTTATCTAGTTAAAACAAAAAAACATGGCAGCGAGGGAGATGTCGTTTATATTTCCATGTGATGTGATCGATTGCTGTCTCTTCTTCTCTTGGGGGGTTTCTAAGGACGAAGGAAAAATAGCGACATGGGATAGGGAAGCGAAGGGTGTGCGGAAACTAATTGATATGATAATCCATAACAGCCGCTACTTGTTCTCTACGGGATGCGAAGACACGAAGAGCGGTTTTGCTATGTAAGAGAGAAAGAGAGGGCAAAACGGAATCTTTTCCTCTTTAGAGACCTACAACGAAAAGGCATGTCCTCGGAAACAATTTTGTTGTTGCTCTTGTTTCAGAACAAAAATTATCTTAATGTATAATCATAATTTGAATATAAAATATACATGTTAAGTGAGAGGAAAGATCTTTTTTTTTTTTATAAAAAATTATAATAAATAAATTAATGATAAAACAAGAGAAATTAATTCGTTAATTACATATTCTTTACTAGCTGGGTAGCCCCCTCTGGCGCCATAAACCCTGCGGCAGCTAATTTGAAATTAATTTTCATATGGACATTCAGCCAGGAAATGATAATTAAATAATATTTATTTATTTATTTAGAATAACTAATTTGTTTTTAATTTTAGACACCTAAGTCTAAAATCACTAGATATCAAAAAAAAAAAGGAAAATTAGTCAAGAAAAGGTTAAAATTAAATTTTTTTTTTTTTTTTTTACTTAAAATTTTTGGTCTTGTTAACAACCATTTGGCCAGCATCAAGGTACATAAGTTTAACAATAAAAAATCATATGGTACAGTGGGCGCTGCTACGCTCGAAAGTGGAGCTTTGAACTTAGGCAACCAAAACGCTTAGCTTTCAAAAATATTATCTTAAAAGTAGCTTTTCCCCTTCAGTTGCATTAAAAATAGATTATTTATTTACTCCAAAAATATTAATTTGGTTGACTAAGCTCAAGGTTCAACTCTCAAGCAGATCAGGTACTTACTTGTGCGTACATATGGTATTTAAAATTTTTTTTTTTTAATTTATTTAAAGTCATTTATTTTAAATGATTAATAGCCAATTCAAATGAAATAAATTTTTAAGATTATGGAGAAAAATTAACCAGCATCTGTTTTCCACGTTAAAATAATTTATTTGCAGATATTTCGGTATGTCTAACGCAAACCATCCTCAGTGAATCAACTGGAACATAAAAGACACACATGATACAACTGTCAGGTAATATACAATATTTTTTTTCGACTGAGGCGACCTCAAATATCCATCAAAATCTCGACATCGAATTTTTCGACATGATCGCAATACTTTCTATATATTTCGTATAGAGTAAGAGAAAATTAAAATTTCTATTGTCAAAATAACTATTACTAGCCGCGCCGCCCGCCTTCGACGCGGCTAGATAGGGGGACTTCGCTCCCCTTGGAGACCCCTCCAACTGGCTCGGGCCCGCCTGCGGCCTTTTTCTTAATTATGAGAAGCCGCCCAACACGCCCCGCCTTAAGAGGGCTTTGCGTCTAAACAGGGGGGATTCGCCCCCCTGGACCTCTCCCCAGCTGGCTCGGGCATAGGAATTTCGGGATGGAAATAATTTTCCTATAATCCTAGAAGTTTCTCTTTAAGCATAAAAATTTTTGTTTCAAAATTCCAACGGCAAGTTGGTCAAACAGAGCGGACAGACAGACGGAATAGATAATTGAAAAAAAAAATGGTGTGAATCGCACATCAAATAACTTTTTATTAAATTTAGTTTAATTTCAAATGTAAATTTTTATATGAAATTTTCAGACAAATATAAATTTTCTCTATTTGAGAATATCTATATTGTATATAGTGCCTATCTGCATTGACCCTATTTTCGAATTCAAATTGGATATAGTAAAATATTTTCCAAAAAAAAAAATAAAAAGAAAATAAAATACGCTACATATGTGTAGCTATATATGAATAAAAGTAAACGAATGTCAAGTCGGGGAAAGGCAAATCGATTAATAAAATGGAAATGAAATAAAAAAAAAAAAGGTGAAAATGTGTGAAATTGGCAAAATAAAAAAAAGAGAAAAATGAAAAGAAAGAAGAAAGGAAATGTATTGCATGTGTCCAGTTTGTTATTTGGAAACTCTCTAGGGAAAGAAGAAATCCGAATGAAGAAGATGAAGAAGAGAATCAACAACAACAACAAGCAGTGTTATAATTAAACAACAAGGCCGGGTGAAATAAAGGAGAAGAAGAAAATTGAGGGGATTAAATTCCTCCTTCTTTCTCAATTGATAAAAAGTATATGAGAAAATTTAAATGAACGCGCCTAAGCAAATGGATGGTCTAATTAAGCACTGGAGAAATTGCCTGAGAGGTTTTATTAAAATGAAAAATATGTGTTAATAGAATAAAAAAAAAAAAGGATTTTGGAAAGTTTATTAAATAGATGTGGCCTTCATAGTGGAATTTATTAAAATATCAAGACTTAAATACAGTGCAAGCTATTGTATTGTATATTAAGGAATTTCAATTAAAAATAAAATGTATATGTCATTGCAGAGATGGATAAAGCATAATGAGACTTGCAAAAAGGGAGATTTTAATATCGAAGTGATGATTTGTAAATATCTTTTTTTCTCTACAAAGAGAACCTCCCGTCCTATAGAAGGGAAGTAAAGAAGGTCCTCTCAAGGAGTAGGTGCTGAGGGAGTCCCTTCTCCCTAGGATCAAAGAAGTTGAATAAAAAAAGAAACAGGATGGAACTATTAATAGAAATAAGAATTAGTTCATTAACTGGAAGAATGAGAGCAGGAGGAGGAGTTAAAAATGAAACTTCACGAGATGCCTGTAGATGGTCAGAGGCTGGAGATGTGTGACTTCGTGCACCAAAGCATCTCGGAATATCAGTAGGAATTTTAATTAATAATAAAAAATATCTTTTTTAAACAACAGAATAAAGACGAGTATTCGCAGTCGCCATTTTGGGTCTCATTTTCGAACTGTCACCCGGTTTGCAGCTTAAAAAGTATCACATCCTGATTGTTTTTTTTTTTTTTATAAATGAGTCGTCCATTTTTAAAAATGCCTAATTGACAAAATTTGAAAAGTTGAAATTGTAATTGCATGTTGTTGGCACAACTGAAATATATATTTGAAAATGGTTTTCCAGAGAAAAAAGTTTCTAATTCAAGCCGGGCCTAGTTGCATTTCATTTCATTTCCAAATCTGTCTTGCTGCAAACTCAGATACTCTTCCAAAACTACTTGCTTGCTAACATCTAAGATGGCGACTTCCACCCACTAGTTGCAAGCTTCCCTTGAAAAACTGGGGGACATTTTTATAGTGCAGACCTATATTTCTACTCTTTTTAATAATGATTGTTTTAATGGAATTTTTTGTTTTGCTACGTTGATTGATACTGACTATTTGCATTTACAGTGCTAAAACTCGCTAATTGCAAAAGGTCCAATTCCAAAACTTGCTAATTACAAAAAACTTTTCCAAAAGTGTCTAGTTGAATATTAAAACACCTTAATACAAATAATACCGACCTTGTAAATTGTTTATAATTTATTTACAGATTTTATAAACATAACAGTCATACGTAAATTATCTCTTGAGTTTAATAAAATAGTTTTTTCACGTTTCCTGAAAATTTGTTCCCGATGCAACTAGACACTTTTGGAAATGGACGACTCAAATATATAAAAATTATATTCTCTATGATTAAAATATATATTTTTTCACTAATCCGAGCTTTCGCCGCGTTTGGCATCGCTTAACGTAACGAATTTGAGGACTGTTCTCCGTTACGAGTCCTTCCGGTTAAAATATAAATATTATTCTCTGATAGATTAATAAATAAATTAATAATACAAATTTTAACTCTTGGACTTTTAATATTAGCTACTATCGGAAACTAAAAAAATACAGTAGGGGCCTATAGGCTATCCTCATAACACAATTTTCGATTATTGAACGTAATAGAAAGTTGTGCGCTATGTGGTAAGACACCAGATTTTATTTTTATTGAACCCATATAAAAAGTGTTAAAATGTTGTTTCAACAACTAATTTATAGCTTTCTTACGTTTAATAATAAAAAAAAAATGACTAATAATTGGACGTTATCTTATGCAAAGTTGAAGACAATTACTTAGAAAAAAAAAAACTTTTCTTGAAAGAAAAGCCATTAAAAGCAGCAGACTCGGCTTCTCTGTCAGGTGGTGGTGTTAAAAAAAAAAAAAAAGGGAAAAAAGAGGGACTCCCATCAAATGTCTCCTCTCTTTAGAATTAATTTTTTTTTAATCACCGCCATCCCTTTCTTCCCTCTACCTATATCATCCACTCTAATTAGACCAACTTGTTTGCTTATGTATCATATAGCCTACCTACTACATACCCTTTTTTTTATGACAAAGCTTTGTTTCTTTTTGATATAAAATACAAAACAAAAACAATATTCAGGTTTTGGTTAAAAATATGATTCACGAATTGCAAAATGGAACTGTATAAATGCGCGGAGGCATTTAGCAACACTAAGGGCCGGTTGCTTTAGTTCTATTGGAATTAACTAGCTACTTAAAGGGATGAAAAAGTCGATTTTTATCTCTATATATGTTAATATATAGGTTAGAGAGAAAGTATTGCATTCATGTCAAAAATTCAATGTCGAGATTGAGGATCTTCACGTTTTGAGGTCCCCTGAATCCAAAAAAGTGATTTTTGCGACATGGTCTGTCTGTGTGTCTGGGTTCAATTTAAAGCATGAAGGAATTGATCTAGGAGGTTGAAATTTTATATTTAAGTTAGACCTCACCTACATGTAGGACGTGAAAATAAGCTTTTGATCAAAATCGGCCAAAGAGTACTAGCACTTTACTGTCGACTTATTTCTCGGATAAGCTAGTAGTCTATGACTTTTAACATCTAGCTAAGCTAATCATATGATTAAATAAGAGCTCAGATCGTAGTTAACTAAGAACCAAAGTTCGGTATAGGGCTTAACTAAGGAGGGGGAGGGGGGGGATTCATACGGCGCGTTATCGCACTCAGACAAACTACGTCGAGTGTGTTTCTCTGCTGGATATAACGTCATTTTAAATAAGTCAATGAAGTCAATGGCTGTTTTACTATAGACAGGAGAAGGAGCAGGTGCAGCCAAAAAACAAAAGCCTCTTACTTATACTTAATACAATTTAATGAGACGTTTCGGGTGAATTTCATCTACTCATCTTCAGTCCTTCAAAATAGTTAAAAGTCCCGGAGTTGGTCAATAGGGCAATACATGTAAATTTATGTATCATATTTGATCATTCTCACTAAATAAATACGATGGCCCACATCGCCAGGACATATGATACATATATTTACATGTATTGCCCTATTGACCAACTCCGGGACTTTTAACAATTTTGAAGGACTGAAGATGGGTAGATGAAATTCACCCGAAACGTCTCATTAAATTGTATTAAATGGGAGGCTTTTAATTTAAATTGTCGAGAAAGAATAAAGTAGGTATCTTTTTTTTCTTCTTCACAACGAACCGACCCGAACAAACGAATAAGTTTCATCCATCAGCCGAGTCTGCCTGACTGCATGTCTTTTGTGATGGTTTCACTCAGAGGGCTCTGCCTAGCACGGAAACACTCATGGAGGAAAACACGCACCGTGTGCCGAGTACGTAAGGGATGAAATGTTAAGAAATTAATTATTTTTTTTAATTTTTAATAAAAGTGATGCCTTTATTAAGTTGCCAACTTCACAAAACATAACTTATACCTGAGATAGTTAATTATATGTGGAAAACTCATTTTTTTTTTTTTTAATTCAAAGAGTAAGCGTGTTCTTGTTTATTATATCGATGCTATCGGTCGGATAAGGCTAGATGTGAAGCAACCGGCCCGAAATCTCCTCTGATTATCGCTATTATTTTCTACGATGAGATGATGAACATTTGTCTTATTTGATCCTCAACGCCGCGGGAATACCAAACAAGTTTAATCAACAGGGTTATTATTAAACTAGCCTCTCTCTATATATTTTGTATAGTTCAAATATTGTAACGAGAATAAGTCAAATAATCCTCTCTCTGATTCTACAATCTTGCCCCCCCCCCCGCCCCAAAGCAAAGCATAATTTTATAACTGATTCGGACTGGATATAATTTGGAATTTCAATAGCCTCTCTCTCTCGAGTCTGGTGCTAATGAGTTTCAGAGCAGCCAGTCCATCTGGATGAATGAATGAACACATAAATAGAGAGGATTTTGCATGAGGGAGGGGTGGGGGAGGGGTTGGCAGATAACAGCCATCCGGGAATCCCTCTATATACAATTAGACTTGGCAACACTGGCCTATTCAAACTGTCCGATTATAGTAGGAGGTGATATCCTCACTGAATGTGTACGAAGAACATACAACAGGAATGAGAATCTCTGTTTCTAGAGATAGCAGAAGAGAGAATAATATTCTCTTAATTCCTTCATTCCTTTTCTGAATAATAATAATAATAATAACAGTTATCATCTAACCCTAGTTAGAATTATTCTTAAAATAAAAATACAAATTTTAAATTTGGGAATGATAATTGAAGAAGTGGCTGTAGCTCTAATCAATAAAGAAGCAGCCAAAAACAAAGCCTGAATTTTGAATCGTTAGATACAGAATAATTACAATTCAATATTTCCAACCCTAATATTCATAATTAACAATAATAAAGCAAAAAAATCTAGTGT
>JAKCPI010000614.1:0-16175 GCA_023213315.1 Euborellia annulipes
TTATAAATTTTACTTGGCCTCGGGGCTTGGTGTAGGGGTTAGAATGTTAACTTCGTATACCAAAAAGTCGCGGGTTCGACCCCCAGGCACTCCGATGATTTTTATTTAAGCCATTTGGCTACCAAATGTGCGAAGCAGAGAACACAGCTTTCAATTATCAAAGGTAAGAGAAAGATTTGTGCTGTGCGACCATTCACACCACACCTTTAATAAATAAAAGAGATAAAACTATAACTAAATTCTAGGAAATTTGTTAAGTTTTTAAGATATCATCGCAATTGTGTGAAATTATTAGTTCTCTCTTGGCTAAAACAACATTAGAGATACCAATCTTCTGGACCATTGCACCAACTTTTACCCCTATATGGTGAGAAATGGAGGGTGGGGGGAGGGGCGTGATATCTTATCAGTGCATCAGTTGGCGAATGGGGAGATGGAGTTGAAAAGGTATTGTCCAGCCAGCCAGCGTCCAGTCAGTCGCATTCTGTTGATAAACAATATGACACCCCAGCTGCCGTTCTCTGATAACAAACAAGGGACATACACAGAACGGGCTAAATGAAATTGAGCCAAGATAAAAGAAAACTTTGTCGCTTTTGAAAAAAAAAAAAAAAAAAAAAAAAAAAAATTAAATTATAAAGAAAATATAAAACGTCGAGTCGATATTTCATTGACTTTAATCAAGGTTTTCTTTTCTTCTCGGGATATATTATATAGCTCTATATTGAAGAGAAAATATTCCACGTTTGATATTCTGGATATGAAATTTCACGAGAATATCAGAGCGGAAATTTGAGAATATTTAATCCATGAATTCACTAAAGATTACCTCACTTCGAGTTTTTGGTCATAAAACCTTGATGACATTTCGGTTTAGGGCTTTGGATTATCTTCAGAGCTGGCAGAAGTCCTTATAAGGGTTTTATGACGAATTTTTTGGATAATAGATCCGTATCATAGAGTATATAATAACACTTTTATATATTGTACACTTGTTTTTGATGTTTATTATAACACTTCTAACGTTTCTTCGTCCTGAGATTACTCGTTAAATTTTTAACAAGTCTTCATCTTTATCTATATATTGACAAATGACAACTTCCCAGCATCAGATGACAAAAATTTAGACCGAAATGTCGTAAATTTGAGAGTTTCATTGAGTTTCCCATTGTAGAGACAACATTTACATATCGAGCTTGAGGGGTTTAGGCATTTAAACATTTATTTATAGCCACCAGTTTCGGTCACGTTTTTTAAAGGTGGAACTTTTATTTGATGGCCTCAAATTTTTTCGCTCTTCTATCAGCATGCCGAGTTACAACTAGGCCGTGACGCTACAAGTCATAACGTCACAAGCCGTGACGACAAAGATAGGAAAGTTGATATTTAATATATAGGCCTATAACGAATTATAAAAAATAATTGTGAGTTTAAGTGAAAATTTTCAGTTAAACGCCTACAATCCGAAAAAAAAGTTTCATTTGCATCGTGGTTTCATAAAACCACACAATGTTATTTTTTTTATATCAATCGATACATTTTTTATAATTTATTATTTATACCCGTGGAAGAGAAAGCAAAAAATTTTATCATGAAGCGAGAGCTTTATCTCTGAACTGTTCTCATAGTCAATGGTGGGCATACTGCCCCAGAGTTATGTTTTAATTCTCTAGCTTGCTTTTAAACAATCAATAGTTCTGAACGATGCACCTCTGATTATTGTTTATTTAATCAGATGATTCACTTCCTAAATAGGGATTCGATAATTAATCACATAATCCTTTCTAATTAATAATAATATTTAGATAATCCAAATCCGGCAAGGAGGCAAATTCACGCTTTGGTTTTGGGCATTTTGTGGTCTATGGTACTTTAAGCTCCCTCCAATCTAACCAGCAAACAAACACAAAAGGCAACGCGAGGACAAAGGGACCAGGCAAAAGATAAAACAAGTTGCTTTCTAGAGAACTTATTCCTGATCATAAAGTCTGATATTATATTTTGGGAATGAGATTAAAAACCCTTCTCAGGTCTTCTTGCTGGCCAATTGGCCCTTGGAGAGAGAGAGAGAAGAGAAACCCTGCGCTCCCTGGGGTTTGTATAACTTCTCATTTCGTTACAATCATGTTATATCTTCATTCTTCTTCTCTAGGTCATTGTGGAATTCTCTACTAACTTTTAACCAACCACTCATAATTACATGTGGAGCAGCAAGTCTGTGAAGCTTCTTTAAGGGGTTCAGGAGCGACGTCTAAACGAACTTAAAAAAACTAGACTAACAGTTATTATAAAGAATTTTTCAATGCGGTTGTTTTTTAAATGAATTAAATTCATAAGAGATTATTGGAACATTGATCTATAATTTTTTTAATGAATTATTAAAACATTATCGTAATTAATTTTGTTGTTATCAAGCAAATACAAAAAAACAATCTGTCCTAATAATCTTTAATTTTTTTTAAATTTAAAAATGAATTTATTGTTATTATTAATCACATATAAATTAAGAAATTTTTAAAATAAGCTTAGATGATTTATTTAAAAACCAACTGTCAAATTAGTTCAGCATTCTTGCAATAGATGGCAGGCTAGTCTAACAGACGATATAGTATTAGCCTATATCTGGCCTATATTTATATATATATAATAATATTTATAAAGTATTTATTGTTAAAAGATCAATGAAAATCAACCAAATGCATTAAATATTATTAGATACCATTCTGACATCTCTTGGCAAATTTTTGAATTACTTGATTTTTTGGGCATAGTTTTTATGACACACAACGCCATCTTATCGGGAAAAACATGCGTAACACCTTCGCTCCCGTTCCCCCTTAATATTAAAATAGAAATATTAGTACTTACGCCAAGTTTTGAAAATTAAATGTATATTTCACTCACCTGGAACAAAAAGAAAAAAAAACTAATTAGTAAAACTATACAGAGTGTTTATTTTAATAGAATTTGGAATATAGGCCAAATAATTTAATTTGGAGAAAATTTCTCAACGGATATCCAATTTCACCATCCATTAAAAAAATTATATTGTGGTGACGTTGAAGAGGATTCAACGTTGGGTAGGACTGACTACAAGGATCGAGATAATGAATATCTCACACCAGATGACTAAATATAAAATTTACTCGTTGATGAAGATGATTCACATTTCGAGGAATTTATAAATCGTCCCCCTCTTTCCAGGTGATATCGCATGTTCAAGAAACATCAAACGATTAGGGGGAAAACATTGACTCGCAATTATTTTTATTTTATATAACTTTGCCTATTATCCCCAATATTTGAAATGTTTCCGGCTCTCGGTGGTACATTTTATAAAAATATACAAATAAAAGACTTGGTTATCTGTTTCAAGATTGTTATTAATTATACTAGTAAATTAACAGTTAATATGTAGCCTATTTCAACAACCATGTGTGTAGAAATGTCGTGTTCTAAAAATGACACACATGACTTATGATTAATGACTATCTTGAAACAGATAACCGAGTGTTTTTTTTTTTTTTTATGTTTAAAGAAAATGTTTTCCTCAAGAATATTATACTTTGCAATAATAATACAGAATGTAGAATGTAGAAGCTAATTGTGTTTTAAGATAATTTATTCTCATTTAAAATAAATCGGGAATGACTTCCCAGAGACTTTCTCGTATATTCATTTGGAATTACGTCTCTGTGTGTGTGTATGAACACGATTGCTTAAAAACCAAAGCAGTTAGATGGATGAAATTTGGTATATGCTCCTTACACTAAAATTGTAGATTTCTATCAACTTTTGGAGTAAATACTTCATCTGGAAGTAGTACTTTACCTAATAAGTTTTTTCAAAAATTTTGAAATTTTCAATTTTTTTGTTATATTATGATAAATTACTCAATTTTAAAAAGTTTTTATTCTTTGTCATTTTTTCGAAAACTGAATAGTATTTGTAATAATCAAAGAAGTCAAAGACATTTTTCGTTAATTTTGAAAAAAAAAATAATCAAAATAAAATCATACTGGCGTCATTAAAAAACATGTAAATCTAAATAAAACCAGAAAACATTCGAAAAGTTGAAATTTTCATGCCTATCTAATCGTTAAGTGAAAGTTGCGTGGCACCATCAGATTTTTCAATAAGATATTTATAGATGGGTTAAAAAATAAAAATAATTTATAATTTATTTTTTACACACGAAAAAATCTAATTAGTCTCGTTTTTATCAAGAGAGAGAGAGAGAAATGCTAATACCACCACCGCCTCCAGTTCCAGACCGTTCCAGCAGTAGGCTATATACTGTTTTACATTTAAATTTAGAATTTATTTAGATGAGGATTAAATTAAATAAATGGCTAATGGTTTATTCCTTTCCATTTTTAAAAGATTTACTTTATTATCATGATTTATATGAAATTGTATTAAAAAAAAATAAAATAAAATAATGCAATCTTTGAAAAATATAATGAATTAAATCGCCTTATGTTAATACTTAAACCCGTGGAAATATATACCGTATTTATATAATCCTGAAACAACATTTTAATATAATTGAATAATTTACTCGAAATCTCCCCTTATTTTTTGTATTTATTAAAAGGAATTCATCATAAAACTAGTATATATGGACCCTGTTATGCATTAGTGTGTCAAGCGCCACCTACCGAGTTTTGAGAAAATTAACATTAAAGTTTTTTGTTTTGATTGGATTATATATTAATATAATTTTTTTTGTCAATTGTTCAAGTAACATTAAATATAAATTTTTTTAGGACATATTTAATAAAAAAATACTATTAATTATAGCTTTTGAAACAATATTCCGTGGTTAACTCAATTTTTAATTTTTTTTGGCGCTTGACACACTAATGCATAACAGGGTCCATAATACTTGTAAAGGCAGAATTTTGCAATTTTATTGTATTTTTTTGCAAATAGAAAAGAAATTAAGATTCCCCCTCTCGTAACGAAGGTGTGTGGTTCAAATGCTTCAATCTGAATTCATGATCTGCTCTGCTATAAAGTTTTATTGAAGTTAGTGGGGGGTGAGATCGTAAAATTAACGCAAATAAAAAAAAAAATGTTACTACAAATAGCGTTTTCTTTCCTATAAAAATATACCCGTTAAATTGAAGTCTGTCAATTGAGTGTTTCTTCCTTCAAGGAATATAAAGTTTAGAATGCGGAATTCGAAACTCTCTAAGCAACAATCCGAAATGGAAGACGGAGTTTAGTTTCTTTCTGAATAAAAAGAAAAGTTCGAGTTTAGGTTACTTTTTAACTCCTTTTCAAAATACTAGCCCCGTGAAGTAGTGACAATATTCTTTCATAATTGAAGACATCGAATCTAATTGAATTGATAATAAAAATATTAGACTATCCATATCAAATCAAAATTAATATGCAATATGTAACTCACAAAATAATTATTAATATAATTTTATATATTAATAAATTTTCTAACTACAGTATTTAATTTAAAATTTCACCCTCGCAGAAGAAAAGCTGTGTAACTACATAACTATAAAGATACAAGTGGTAAAGCCCTTCGGCGAAGGCGGGCTTTACCACTTTGCCAGGGGGCTACGCCTCCTGGACTCCTTTGCTAAATGCATCAAATGCCAAATGCATCAAATTTATTCTTGCTCACTGTTTGGAAATTTTAAAGTTTTAAATTTCCCTAGATCACTATTCGGATTTTTTTTTTTTTAATTAAGATCTATTTCGGCATCGAAGGCCATTTAGACCTCGTCTCTATTTATTTCACCTGGATTTGTAGCCAATCTAATTGGAATAAATTGTCGCATGAGTCGGGATGCAAATCAGCGACCCTAGGTATAAAAGGCCAGCACGCTAACCACTACTCCAGGGCCCGAGGGCCACTATTCGTGATTTTTAGATTTTACAGTTAAGTTTCGGCCATTTTTAGCGTAAAAACGTGTATTTCTATCAAAATCTCAACATCGACATGATCGCAATACTTTCCCTCTATATACATATAATATACATATAAAGGTAAGATAAAGAAAAAAGAATGTCTTTTGAAAGTATTCCCACTAGAACAACAAGCCAAGGGAATTAATATCAATTCATTTGATTTTAATATGATAAGTAAGCTCACTGATGTAGTGCGCTCAAAGAAGATCCATGTTCAAATCCTGGGCTTGCGAGATTTTTTCATTAAATAAAAATATTTATTTTAATCTCACCATAATAGCCTCCAGACAATTCTACGAGGAGTGGAATTTGCAGTGACATCCCGCCCTGTGGGAGAGACGTAAAGAAGCTTGCCTCTCAGTGATGCATTCTTCGAAAGGAGTCGGTGCTGAGGGAGTCCCTCCTCAACTAGGACATCCTCCCTAGCATTGAAGAGGTTGGATATAAGAAGCCGGTTGGAACCAGAAATAAGGATTAGTTCACTAGCTAGAGACGAATGCAGAGGAGGAGTTAAAGATTGGAAATAAATGTAACTTCACGGGGTGCCGGCAGGTGGCTACGGCCAGAGGCCGGTTGGGTTTGAGGTGTGTGTCTCCGTGCACGAAAGCACCTCGGGTAATAAACTGATCCCGATAGGAATTTCAAATAATAATAATAATAATAGCAAGCTACGAAGGTTATTCTTATTACGATGGCTGTTCTTATTATAGATTATTTATGTCAATTATCGAATATTCTTTATCTAGTTAAAACAAAAAAAAACATGGCAGCTAGGGAGATGTCGTTTATATTTCCATGTGATGTGATCGATTGCTGTCTCTTCTTCTCTTGGAGGTTTCTAAGGACGAAGGAAAAATAGCGACATGGAATAGGAAGCGAAGGGTGTGCGGAAACTAATTGATATGATAATCCATAACAGCCGCTACTTGTTCTCTACGGGATGCGAAGACACGAAGAGCGGTTTTGCTATGTAAGAGAGAAAGAGAGGGCAAAACGGAATCTTTTTCTCTTTAGAGACCTACAACGAAAAGGCATGTCCTCGGAAACAATTTTGTTGTTGCTCTTGTTTCAGAACAAAAATTATCTTAATGTATAATCATAATTTGAATTTAAAATATACATGTTAAGTGAGAGGAAAGAAGATCTTTTTTTTTTTTATAAAAAATTATAATAAATAAATTAATGATAAAACAAGAGAAATTCATTCGTTAATTATATATTCTTTACTAGCTGGGTTGCCCCCTCTGGCACCATAAAGCCTGCGGCAGCTAATTTGAAATTAATTTTCAAATGGACATTCAGCCAGGAAATGATAATTAAAAGATATTTATTTATTTATTTATTTATTTTAAAAAGACACTTTTTTCTCATTCACACTCACACTCACACACACACATTCATTTATTTATTTATTTATTTATTTATTTACTTCTCAAACTCCCAACAGGATTTCCCAGTTACAGGGAGAGTACATTATCGCACAAAAGAAAAAAAAACAAATACATGAAGCTATAAAGTACAGCTCAAAATAAATTAATTACAAATAGGGAATAAATAAATATCCATCCATTAATTTCTCTATACCGAAAGTTCGCACTCCCTTGTGGCATATTCGGAGATCATTTTGAAAACGGGAGAGTGTTCTCCCGCTTTTGTTCTTACAAATCCGAGATAAAAGAGGGAGCCGGACCTGAGGGAAAACGCTGGGACTCTAAAGCCAATTTTGGCTAGTAACTCACTACAGTCCCAGCGATCACCCAGCAGGTCACAGAAATTTCTAAAAATGAAATCCCCTCTCCTCTCGAATAGACTTTTGATCTCGAATATTTCCAATAGCTGATTGTAACTGATATGCGTAGCGGGGAGGGCGAACTTTCGGTAGAACATATAATTGAGAAATTTCTTCTGCACTCTTTCAATAGCATTGATTTGAGAGGCATAAATAGGGTTCCATATCAAAGGAACATACTCTAATTGGGACCTTACAAGCGAAAAGTACAGAGTTTTCATGGTCTTTAAATTGTTAAAATTTTTTGAATTTCTTTTATTCACACAGTCTTTTCGGCAACTTAGGCCATTTAAGACTTTAGACGATAACCGTTGTAATATATATTATCTATTGTGGGTCCAGGCATTTCTATTTAAGCCATCTGGTATCCAAATGGCTTAAATAAAATCATCGGACTGCCTGGGTCCGAACCCGCGACGTTTGGTATAGGAGGTAGGCACGCTACCTACTACGCCAGACCCGGGGGCATTTATTTATTTAGAATAACTACATTTTTGTTTTATTTTCAGATACCTAAGTCTAAAATCACACTCATAAATATCAAAAAAAACTTAGAAAAATCAGTCAAGAAGTCTCGTAGTCCGCAAAGAAAAAGTTAAAATTAAATTTTTTCTTATTGTTTTTTTACTTAACATTTTGGGTCTTGTTAACATCCATTTGGCAGCATTACGGTTTATAAGTTTAATTATGAGAAGCCGCCCAGCACGCCCTGCCTTAAGAAGGCTTTACGTCTAAACAGGGGGATTCGCCCCCCCCTGCACCTCTCATCAGCAGGTTTGGGCATAGGAATTTCGGGATGAAAATAATTTTCCTGTAATCCCTAGAAAGTTCTCTTTAAGCATAAAAATTTTCGTTTCCAACAGGAAGTTAGTCAAACAGAGAGTGACAAATGGACAGACAGACAGACGGACATTAGCGAATTATATACTTATATAGATAATTGCAAAAACAAAATGGTGTGAAATGCACATCAAATAACTTTTTTCTTAAACTTAATTTAGTTTAATTTCAAATGTAAATTTTCAGACAAATATAAATTTTCTCTATTTGAGAATATCTATATTGTATATAGTGCCTATCTGCATTGACCCTATTTTCGAATTCAAATTGGATATAGTAAAATATTTTCCAAAAAAAAAAAAAAAATAAAAAAATTCTTTTAGGTAAAATAAAATACGCTACATATGTGTAGCTATATATGAATAAAAGTAAACGAATGTCAAGTCGAGGAAAGGCAAATCGATTAATAAAATGGAAATGAAATAAAAAAAAAAAGGTGGAAATGTGTGAAATTGGCAAAATAAAAAAAAGAGAAAAATGAAAAGAAAGAAGAAAGGAAATGTATTGCATGTGTCCAGTTTGTTATTTGGAAACTCTCTAGGGAAAGAAGAAATCCGAATGAAGAAGATGAAGAAGAGAATCAACAACAACAACAAGCAGTGTTATAATTAAACAACAAGGCCGGGTGAAATAAAGGAGAAGAAGAAAATTGAGGGGATTAAATTCCTTCTTCTTTCTCAATTGATAAAAGTATATGAGAAAATTTAAATGAACGCGCCTAAGCAAATGGATGGTCTAATTAAGCACTGGAGAAATTGCCTGAGAGGTTTTATTAAAATGAAAAATGTGTGTTAATAGAATAAAAAAAAAAAAAGGATTTTGGAAAGTTTATTAAATAGATGTGGCCTTCATAGTGGAATTTATTAAAATATCAAGACTTAAATACAGTGCAAGCTATTGTATTGTATTGTATATTAAGGAATTTCAATTAAAAATAAAATGTATATGTCATTGCAGAGATGGATAAAGCATAATGAGACTTGCAAAAAGGGAGATTTTAATATCGAAGTGATGATTTTTAAATATCTTTTTTCTATACAAAGAGAATTCCCGCTCTATAGAATGGAAGTAAAGAAGGTCCTCTCAAGGAGTAGGTGCTGAGGGGGTCCCTTCTCCCTAGGATCAAAGAAGTTGGATAAAAGAAACAGGATGGAACTATTAATAGAAATAAGAATTAGTTCATTAACTGAAAGAATGAGAGCAGGAGGAGGAGTTAGAAATGAAACTTCACGAGATGCCTGTAGATGGTCAGAGGCTGGAGATGTGTGACTTCGTGCACCAAAGCATCTCGGAATATCAGTAGGAATTTTAATTAATAATAAAAAATATATTTTTTAAACAACAGAATACCAGGGGTGTGCCTATGAAACCGACCTTTAGAGGTGCGCACATAAACACATATTTTATAAAAGTGAAAAAAGATATTTTATTCAAAGTAATTTCCTTCGTTAGCAATACAATTCTCCCATCTTTCAGGGAGCTTATGAATCCCTCTCCAAAAAAACTCGTCTTCTTTCGAGGCAAACCATTCATCGAGCCATTTGGCAACATTTTCGTAATCTGTGAACTGCTGCTCCCTCAAAGCGTGACCCAAAGATGAAAACAAGTGATAGTCCGTTGGGGCCAAGTCTGGGGAATAAGCCGCATGTGTGAGAATTTCCCACCCAAACGTTTCAATGGTTTCTTTGGTTCGTTTTGCAGCGTGTGACGGAGCGTTGTCGTGCAACAAGATGACTTTGTGCTGCCTTTTTTGATATTCTGGTCTTCTTTGGCGTATAGCCTGGTTCAATTTCACCATTTGCTGTTGATAACGTTCCGTATTGACAGTTTCGCCAGGTTTCAGGAGTTCGTAATAGATAATTCCCTTCTGATCCCACCAAACACAAAGCATTGTCTTTCGTCCATATCGATTTGGTCTTGGAGTCGATGTTGATGGCTCACCTGGAGATACCCATGATGCTCGACGCTTAGGATTTTCAAAAAGATCCATTTTTCATCTCCAGTAACAATTCGATGAAGAAATGACTTTCTTTTGTATCTGGCGAGCAGCATCTCACAAGTGGTTTTTCGGTTCTCTTGCTGCCTTTCGTTCAGTTCATGTGGAACCCATTTCCCGATCTTCTGGATCTTCCCCATAGCTTTCAGACGCTTGGAAATAGTTTCCCGAGTCACGTTTAACTGTTCTGCCAATTGTTGTTGTGTTTGAGTTGAATCTTCATTCAACAATTCTTGCAAATCGGTGTCATCAAACTTTTTGGGCGGTCGGCCACGTGCTTCGTTCTTAATGTCAAAATCTCCCCTCTTGAATTTTTTGAACCATTCTTTGCACTGTGTTTCACCAAGAGCATAGTCGCCAAAAGCTTCTACAAGCATTCGATGAGACTCCGCGGCCGTTTTTTTCAAATGATAGCAAAAAATCAACGCCGTCCGCAAATCACTTTGTTGAGGAACAAAGGTTGACATGTTTGACGTGGTGAAAAAAAATGTTGGGAGTATGAAATTGGAATTTTTTTGAGTTCGAAACTTAGAACAGACATAAACCAAACAAACAAACTCAATAACTAGACTGTATAGTACCAAAACTGGCCGCCAGGATTTTTCAAAGTAAAAGGCGGTTTCATAGGCACACCCCTGGTAAAGACGAGTATTCGCAGCCGCCATTTTGGGTTTTATTTTCGAGCTGTCACCCTGTTTGAAGCTTAAAAAGTATCACATCCTGATTGTTTTTTGTTTTTTTTTATATGAGTAGTCCATTTCCAAATGTGCCTAATTGACAAAATTTGAAAAGTGGAGATTTTAATTGCATGTTGTTGGCACAACTGAAATATACATTTGAAAATGGTTTTCCAGAGAAAAAAAGTTTCTAATTCAAACCGGGCCTAGTTGCATTTCATTTCATTTCCAAATCTGTCTTGCTGCAAACTCAGATACTCTTCCAAAACTACTTGCTTGCTAACATCTAAGATGGCGACTTCCACCCACTAGTTACTAGCTTTCCTTGAAAAACTGGGGGACATTTTTATAGTGCAGACCTATATTTCTACTCTTTTTAATAATGATTGTTTTAATGGAATTTTTTGTTTTGCTACGTTGATTGATACTGACTATTTGCATTTACAGTGCTAAAACTCGCTAATTGCAAAAGGTTCATTTCCAAAACTTGCTAATTACAAAAAACTTTTCTTAAAGTGTCTAGTTGAATATTAAAACACCTTATTACAAATAATACCAACCTTGTAAATTGTTTATAATTTATTTACAGATTTTATAAACATAACAGTCATACGTAAATTATCTCTTGAGTTTAATAAAATAGTTTTTTCACGTTTCCTGAAAATTTGTTCCCGATGCAACTAGACACTTTTTGGAAATGGACGACTCAAATATATAAAAATTATATTCTCTGTGATTAAAATATATAGACTATATTTTTTTCACCACTCCAAGCTTTCGCCGCGTTTGGCAACGCTTAACGTAACGGATTTGGGGACTGTTCTCCGTTATGAGGCCTCCCGGTTAAAATATAAATATTATTCTCTGATAGATTAATAAATAAATTAATAATAAATAAAGAATTATATATATCATGTGTTGGTCCATGAGGTAATTATGAAAAACATATAACCAAGTATTTATTAATTTAAATAAGCGAAAAATGTAGGTACCGCCGGGATTTTGCACCACGGATCTTGTCGATTTACGCTCCAAGCGAGTGCGTACTGTGGTCCAACAGTAGGGCGTGTTGAGCGTAAATCGACAAGATCCGTGGTGCAAGATCCCGGCGGTACCTACATTTTCGCTTATTTAAATTAATAAATACTTGGTTATATGTTTTCATAATTACCTCATGGATAACACATGATATATGTAATTCTTTATTTATTAATTGCATAATTGAGTTAATTTCTCAAAACGTCCATCTAGATCGCGCCTCAGCAGCGGAGAAATCTGAACGCTTGATTAGAGCGGCGTTTCTCTAGTAGACTGAAATCAGCGATCTATCATAATTTAAATAAGCGAGTGCGTACTGTGGTCCAACAGTAGGGCGTGTTGAGCGTAAATCGACAAGATCCGTGGTGCAAATCCCGGCGGTACCTACATTTTTCGCTTATTTAAATTAATAAATACTTGGTTATAGGTTTTTCATAATTACCTCATGGACCAACACATGATATATATAATTCTTTATTTATTAATTGCATAATTGAGTTAATTTCTCAAAACGTCCATCTAGATCGCGCCTCAGCAGCGGAGAAATCTGAACGCTTGATTAGAGCGGCGTTTCTCTAGTAGACTGAAATCAGCGATCTATCATAATTTAAATAAGCGAGTGCGTACTGTGGTCCAACAGTAGGGCGTGTTGAGCGTAAATCGACAAGATCCGTGGTGCAAATCCCGGCGGTACCTACATTTTTCGCTTATTTAAATTAATAAATACTTGGTTATATGTTTTTCATAATTACCTCATGGACCAACACATGATATATATAATTCTTTATTTATTAATTGCATAATTGAGTTAATTTCTCAAAACGTCCATCTAGATCGCGCCTCAGCAGCGGAGAAATCTGAACGCTTGATTAGAGCGGCGTTTCTCTAGTAGACTGAAATCAGCGATCTATCATAATTTAAATAAGCGAGTGCGTACTGTGGTCCAACAGTAGGGCGTGTTGAGCGTAAATCGACAAGATCCGTGGTGCAAATCCCGGCGGTACCTACATTTTTCGCTTATTTAAATTAATAAATACTTGGTTATATGTTTTTCATTAATAATAAAAATTTTAACACTTGGATTTTTAATATTATCTACTATCGGAAACTAAAAAAATACAGTATATCCTCATAACGCAATTTTCAATTTAAACATAAGAGAAAGTTGTGTCCTATGCGGTAAGACACCAGATTTTATTTTTTTTTTTGAAAGCATATAAAAAGTGTTAAAATGTTGTTTCAACAACTAATTTATAGCTTTCTTACGTTTAATAAAAAAATAATAATTGGAAGTTATCTTATGCAAAGTTGAAGACAATTACTTTAAAAAAAAAAACTTTTCTTGAAAGAAAAGCCATTAAAAGCAGCAGACTCGGCTTCTCTGTCAGGTGGTGGTGTTAAAAAAAAAGAAATGGGAAAAAAGAGGGACTCCCATCAAATGTCTCCTCTTTAGAATTAATTTTTTTTAATCACCGCCATCCCTTTCTTCCCTCTACCTACGTAGCATATATCCACTCTAATTAGACCAACTTGTTTGCTTATGTATCATATAGCCTACCTACTACATACCCTTTTTTTTTTGACAAAGCTTTGTTTCTTTTTGATATAAAATACAAAACAAAAACAATATTCAGGTTTTGGTTAAAAATATGATCACGAATTGCAAAATGGAACTGTATAAATGCGCGGAGGCATTTAGCAACTGTAAAGGTCGGTTGCGCTAGTTCTATTGGAACTATTAACTAGCTACTAAAGGGATGAAAAAGTCGATTTTTACCTCTATATATATGTTAATATATATATATAGAGAGAAAGTATTGGATTCATGTCAAAAATTCGATGTCGAGATCTTCACGTTTTGAGGTCCCCTGAATCCAAAAAAGTGGTTTTCGCGACATGGTATGTCTGTCTGTGTGTCTGGGTTCATTTTAAAGCATGAAGGAATTGATCTAGGACATTGAAATTTTATATTTAAGTTAGACACTCACCTACATGATGGGCATGAAAATAAGCCTTTGATCAAAATCGGCCAAAAAGTACTAGCACTTTACTGTCGACTTATTTCTCGGATAAGCTATGACTTTTCACATCTAGTTAAGCTAATCATATGATTAAATAAAGGCCCAGATCGTAGAACTAAGAACCAAAATTCGGTATAGGGCTTAACTAAAGGGGGGATTCATACGGTGCGTTATCGCACTCAGGCAGACTACGTCGAGTGTGTTTCTCTGCTGGGTATGACGTCATTTTAAATAATTAAATGAATTCAGTGGCTGTTTTTCTAAAGCCTCTTATTTAATACAATTTAATGAGACGTTTCGGGTGAATTTCTTTTACTCATCTTCAGTCCTTCAAAATTGTTAAAAGTCCCGGAGTTGGTCAATAGGGCAATACATGCACAGTAAATTTATGTATCATATGTGATCATTCTCACTAAATAAATACGATGGCCCATATCGCCAGGACATATGATACATAAATTTACATGTATTGCCCTATTGACCAACTCTGGGACTTTTAACAATTTTGAAGGACTGAAGATGGGTAGATGAAATTCACCGGAAACGTCTCATTAAATTGTATTAAATCGGAGGCTTTTAATTTAAATTGTCGAGAAAGAATAAAGTAGGTATCTTTTTTTCTTCTTCACAACGAACCGACCCGAACAAACGAATAAGTTTCATCCATCAGCCCAGCCTGCCTGACTCCATGCCTCTTGTGATGGTATCACTCAGAGGGCTCTGCCTAGCACGGAAACACTCATGGAGGAAAATACGCACCGTGTGGCGAGTTTTAAGGGTTGAAATGTTAAGAAATTAATTAATATTTTTAATTTTTAATAAAAGTGATGCCTTTATTAAATTGCCAACTTCACAATACATAACTTATACCTGAGATAGTTAATTATATGTGGAAAACTCATTTTTTTTTTTTTTAATTCGAAGAGTAAGCGTGTTCTTGTTTATTATATCGATGATTTGCTATCGGTCGGATAAGGCTAGATGTGAAGCAACCGGCCCAAAATCTCCTCTGATTATCGCTATTATTTTCTACGATGAGATGATGAACATTTGTCTTATTTGATCCTCAACGCCGCGGGAATACCAAACAAGTTTAATCAACAGGGTTATTATTAAACTAGCCTCTCTCTCTATTTTGTATAGTTCAAATATAGTAACGAGAATAAGTCAAATAATCCTCTCTCTGATTCTACAATCTTGCCCCCCCCCGCCCCAAAGCAAAGCATAATTTTATAACTGATTCGGACTGGATATAATTTGGAATTTCAATAGCCTTCTCTCTCTCGAGTCTGGTGCTAATGAGTTTCAGAGCAGCCAGTCCATCTGGATGAATGAATGAACACATAAATAGAGAGGATTTTGCATGAGGGAGGGGTGGGGGAGGGGTGGCAGATAACAGCCATCCGGGAATCCCTCTATATACAATTAGACTTGGCAACACTGGCCTATTCAAACTGTCCGATTATAGTAGGAGGTGATATCCTCACTGAATGTGTACGAAGAACATACAACAGAATGAGAATCTCTGTTTCTAGAGATAGCAGAAGAGAGAATAATATTCTCTTAATTCCTTCATTCCTTTTCTGAATAATAATAATAATAACAGTTATCATCTAACCCTAGTTAGAATTATTCTTAAAATAAAAATACAAATTTTAAATTTGGGAATGATAATTGAAGAAGTGGCTGTAGCTCTAATTAATAAAGAAAGAATACAGAAGCAGCCAAAAATAAGCCAAAAGTCTCAGGTTATTTATTGAATTTTGAATCGTTACATACAGAATAATTACAATTCAATATTTCCAACCCTAATATTCATCATTAACGATAATAAAGCAAATAAATATGTAGTAGAAAAATAAAAGGCCGAGCAGCTAGGT
>JAKCPI010000615.1:0-14791 GCA_023213315.1 Euborellia annulipes
TACTTGGCCTCGGGGCTTGGTGTAGGGGTTAGCATGTTAACTTCGTATACCAAAAGTCGCGGGGTTCGGACCCAGGCACTCCGATGATTTTTATTTAAGCCATTTGGCTACCCAAATGTGGCAAGCATCCAGAACACAGCTTTCAATTATCTAAAGGTAAGTAGAAAGATTTGTGCTGTGCGACCATTCACACCGCTACCTTTAATAAATAAAAGAGATAAAACTATAACTAAATTCCAGGAAATTTGGTAAGTTTTTTAGATATCATCTTAATTGTGTGAAATTATTAGTTCTCTCTTGGCTAAACAACATTAGAGATACCAATCTTCTGGACCATTGCACCAACTTTACCCCTATATGGTGAGAAATGGAGGGTGAGGGAGGGGCGTGTATCTTATCAGTCCATCAGTTGGCGAATGGATAGATGGAGTTGAAAAGGTATTGTCCAGCCAGCCAGCGTCCAGTCAGTCGCATTCTGTTGATTAAACAATATGACACCCCGCTTGCCGTTCTCAGTAACAAACAAGAGGACATACACAGAACGGGCTAAAGCTGAAATTGAGCCAAGATAAAAGAAAACTTTGTCGCTTTTGAAAAAAAAAAAAAAAATTAAATTATAAAGAAAATATAAAACGTCGGGAGTCGATATTTCATTGACTTTAATCAAGGTGTTCTTTTCTTCTCGGGAATATTATATAGCTCGTATATTGAAGAGAAAAATATTCCACGTTTGATAGTCTGGATATGAAATTTCACGAGAATATCGGAGCGGAAATTTTATAATATTGAATCCAGGAATTAATTCACTTTCAGTTTTTTGAATATAAAACCTTGGTGACCATTTCAGTTTAGGTTTGGATTATCTTCTAGAGCTGGCAGAAGTCCCTTATAGCGGGGTTTTATGACGAATTTTTTGGATAATAGATCCGTATCATACAGAAGTATATAACACTTTTATATATTGTACACTCTTTTTGATGTTTATTATAACACTTCTAGCGTTTCTTCGTCCCCAGAGATTACTTCCGTGTTAAAATTTGAACAAGTCTTCATCTTTATCTATGTATTGACAAATGACAAACTTCCCAGCATCAGATGGACAAAAAATTGGACCGAAACTGTCGTAAATTTGAGAGTTTCATTGAGTTTCATTGTAGAGACAACATTTACATATCGAACTTGAGGGGTTCAGGCATTTAAACATTTATTTTTATAGCCACCAGTTTCGGTCACGTTTTTTAAAAGTGGACCTTTTATTTGATAATTTTAGCCTCAATTTTTTCGCTCTTCTATCAGCATGCCGAGTTACAAGCCGTGACGCTACAAGTCATAACGTCACAAGCCGTGACGACAAAAATAGAAAAGTTGATATTTAATATATAGGCCTATAACGAATTATAAAAAACTAATTGTGAGGGGGTGAAAATTTTCAGTTAAACGCCTACGATCCGAAAAAAAGTTTCATTTTTGAATGCGTGGTTTCATAAAACCACACAATGTTTTGCCTCTCTTCGATACATTTTTTATAATTTATTATTTAATACCCGTGGAAGAGAAAGCAAAAAATTTTATCATGAAGCGAGAGCTTTATCTCTGAACTGTTCTCATAGTCAATGGTGGACATACTGCCCCAGAGTTATGTTTTAATTCTCCAGCTTGCTTTTAAACAATCAATAGTTCTGAACGATGCACCTCTGATTATTGTTTATTTAATCAGATGATTCACTTCCTAAATAGGGATTCGATAATTAATCACATAATCCTTTCTAATTAATAATAATATTTAGATAATCCAAATCCGGCAAGGAGGCAAATTCACGCTTTGGTTTTGGGCATTTTGTGGTCTATGGTACTTTAAGCTCCCTCCAATCTAACCAGCAAACAAACACAAAAGGCAACGCGAGGGACAAAGGGACCAGGCAAAAGATAAAACAAGTTGCTTTCTAGAGAACTTATTCCTGATCATAAAGTCTGATATTATATTTTGGGAATGAGATTAAAAACCCTTCTCAGGTCTTTCGGCTGGCCAATTGGCCCTTGGAGAGAGAGAGAGAAGAGAAACCCTTCGCTCCCTGGAGCGTATAACTTCTCATTTCGTTACAATCATGTTATATCTTCATTCTTCTTCTCTAGGTCATTGTGGAATTCTCTACTAACTTTTAACCAACCACTCATAATTACATGTAGTCGCATGCAGCAAGTCTATGTGAAGCTTCTTTAAGGGGGTTCAGGAGCGACGTCTCAACGTACTTTAAAAAAAACTAGACTATTATAAGGAATTTTTCAATGCGGTTTTTTTTTAAATGAATTAAATTCATAAGAGATTATTGGGACATTGAGCTATAATTTTTTTAATGACTTATTAAAAAATTATCGTAATTAATTTTTTTGTTATCAAGCAAATACAAAAAAAAACAATCTGTCCCAATAATCTTTAATTTTTTTTAAATTTAAAAATGAATTTATTGTTATTATTAATCACATATTAATTAAGAAATTTTTAAAATAAGCTTAGATGATTTATTTAAAAACCAAATGTCAAATTAGTTCAGCATTCTTGCAATAGATGGCAGGCTAGTCTAACAGCCGATATAGTATTAGCCTATATCTGTCCTATATTTATATATTTTATTCTTTTATAAAAGATACATAATATATAATAACATTTATAAAGTATTTATTGTTAAAAGATCAATGAAAATCAACCAAATGCATTAAATATTATTAGATACCATTCTGACATCTCTTGGCAAATTTTTGAATTACTTGATTTTTGGGCATAGTTTTTATGACACACAACGCCATCTTATCGGGAAAAACATGCGTAACCACTTCGCTTCCCGTTCCCCCTTAATATTAAAATAGAAATATTAGTACTTACGCCAAGTTTTGAAAATTAAATGTATATTTCACTCACCTGGAACAAAAAGAAAAAAAAACTAATTAGTAAAACTATACAGAGTGTTTATTTTAATAGAATTTGGAATATAGGCCAAATAATTTAATTTGGAGAAAATTTCTCAACGGATATCCAATTTCACCATCCATTAAAAAAATTATATTGTGGTGACATTGAAGAGGATTCAACGTTGGGTAGGACTGACTACAAGGATCGAGATAATGAATATCTCACACCAGATGACTAAATATAAAATTTACTCGTTGATGAAGATGATTCACATTTCGAGGAATTTATAAATCGTCCCCTTCTTTTCCAGGTGATATCGCATGTTCAAGAAACATCAAACGATTAGGGGGAAAAACATTGACTCGCAATTATTTTTATTTTATATAACTTTGCCTATTATTCCCAATATTTGAAATGTTTCCAGCTCTCGGTGGTACATTTTATAAAAATATACAAATAAAAGACTTGGTTATCTGTTTCAAGATTGTTATTAATTATACTAGTAAATTAACAGTTAATATGTAGCCTATTTCAACAACCATGTGTGTAGAAATGTCGTGTTCTAAAAATGACACACATGACTTATGATTAATGACTATCTTGAAACAGATAACCGAGTGTTTTTTTTTTTATATGTTTAAAGAAAATGTTTTCCTCAAGAACCTTATACATTGCAATAATAATAATACAGAATGTAGAATGTAGAAGCTAATTGTGTTTTAAGATAATTTATTCTCATTTAAAATAAATCGGGAATGACTTCCCCGAGACTTTCTCGTATATTCATTTGGAATTACGTCTCTGTGTTTGTGTATGAACATGATTGCTTAAAAACCAAAGCAGTTAGATGGATGAAATTTGGTATATGCTCCCTATACTAAAATTGTAGATTTCTATCAACTTTTGGAGTAAATACGTCACCTGGAAGTAGTACTTTACCTAATAAGTTTTTTCAAAAATTTTGATATTTTCAATTTTTTTTGTTATATTATGATAAATTACTCAATTTTAAAAGTTTTTATTCTTTGACATTTTTTCGAAAACTGAATAGTATTTGTAATAATCGAAGAAGAAAAAGACATTTTTTCCGTTAATTTTGAAAAAAAATAATCAAAATAAAATCATACTGGCGTCATTTAAAAAACATGTAAATATAAATAAAACCAGAAAACATTCGAAAAGTTGAAATTTTCATGCCTATCTAATCGTTAAGTGAAAGTTGCGTGGCACCATCAGATTTTTCAATAAGATATTTATAGATGGGTTAAAAAATAAAAATAATTTATAATTTATTTTTTTTACACACGAAAAAATCTAATTAGTCTCGTTTTTATCAGAGAGAGAGAGAAATGCTAATACCACCACCGCCTCCAGTTCCAGACCGTTCCAGCAGTATATACTGTTTTACATTTAAATTTAGAATTTATTTAGATGAGGATTAAATTAAATAAATGGCTAATGGTTTATTCCTTTCCATTTTTAAAAGATTTACTTTATTATCATGATTTATATGAAATTGTATTAAAAAAAAAAATAAAATAAAATAATGCAATCTTTGAAAAATATAATGAATTAAATCGCCTTATGTTAATACTTAAACCCGTGGAAATATATACCGTATTTATATAATCCTGAAACAACATTTTAATATAATTGAATAATTTACTCGAAATCTCCCCTTATTTTTTGTATTTATTAAAAGGAATTCATCATAAAACTAGTGTATATGGACCCTGTTATGCATTAGTGTGTCAAGCGCCACCTACCGAGTTTGAGAAAATTAACATTAAAGTTTTTTAGAATGTTGAAGGAAGAGAGGATGTCAGCCAAAAAAGGAGCCTCTATCGAATAAAAATCTCCAATCAGAAAACGTTTCGGGTTTAATTAGATAAAACCATCATCAGTTCTTTAGAGCTGAAATGAGCATAAATAATAATTGTAATACAACAACATAAAATATTTTTTAAAATTATAAAAAACATCAGATCTTACATTATTGGCAATCTCAAGATGCACACCATTGAGATGCAGATAGAGTTGTTATATATAAACATATACAAAATTATATAAAATACAAAATTTGCATATCAGTTGTCAGATGCTCATCAGTCAACACGGCCAAGTCTCAAATGTATATAAAATTTATTATCAAATAACTGTATAATGTAATGTATATAAAATTTATTATCAAATAACTGTATTTGATAATAAATTTTATATACATTTGAGACTTGGCCGTGTTGACTGATGAGCATCTGACAACTGATATGCAAATTTTGTATTTTTATATAATTTTGTATATGTTTATATATAACAACTCTATCTGCATCTCAATGGTGTGCATCTTGAGATTGCCAATAATGTAAGATCTGATGTTTTTTAAAATTTAAAAAATATTTTATGTTGTTGTATTACAATTATTATTTATGCTCATTTCAGCTTCTAAAGAACTGATGATGGTTTTATCTAATTAAACCCGAAACGTTTTCTGATTGGAGATTTTTATTCGATAGAGGCTCCTTTTTTGGCTGACATCCTCTCTTCCTTCATCATTCTAATTGCTGAACAGCCACTTCTATATATTATCAACATTAAAGTTTTTTGTTTTGATTGGATTATATATTAATATAATTTTTTTGTCAATTGTTCAAGTAACATTAAATATAAATTTTTTTAGGACATATTTCATAAAAAATACTATTAATTAAAGCATTTGAAACAATATTCCGTGCTTAACTCAATTTTTAATTTTTTTGGCGCTTGACACCCTAATGCATAACAGGGTCCATATATACTTGTAAAGGCAGAATTTTGCAATTTTATTGTATTTTTTTGCAAATAGAAAAGAAATTAAGATTCCCCCTCTCGTAACGAAGGTGTGTGGATCAAATGCTTCAATCTGAATTCATGATCTGCTCTGCTATAAAGTTTTATTGAAGTTAGTGTGGGGGTGAGATCGTAAAATTAACGCAAATAAAAAAAAAATGTTACTACAAATAGCGTTTTGTTTCCTATAAAAATATACCCGTTAAATTGAAGTCTGTCAATTGAGTGTTTCTTCCTTCAAGGAATATAAAGTTTAGAATGCGGAATTCGAAACTCTCTAAGCAACAATCCGAAATGGAAGACGGAGTTTATTTTAGTTTCTTTCTGAATAAAAAGAAAAGTTCGAGTTTAGGTTACTTTTTAACTCCTTTTCAAAATACTAGCCCCGTGAAGTAGTGACAATATTCTTTCATAATTGAAGACATCGAATCTAATTGAATTGATAATAAAAATATCAGAAGATCCATATCAAATCAAAATTAATATGCAATATGTAGCTCACAAAATAATTATTAATATAATTTTATATATTAATAAATTTTCTAACTACAGTATTTAATTTAAAATTTCACCCTCGCAGAAGAAAAGCTGTGTAACTACATAACTATAAAGATACAAGTGGTAAAGCCCTTCGGCGAAGGCGGGCTTTACCACTTGCCAGGGGGCTACGCCTCCTGGACTCCTTTGCTAAATGCATCAAATGCCAAATGCATCAAATTTATTCTTGCTCACTATTTGGAAATTTTAAAGTTTTAAATTTCCCTAGATCACTATTCGGATTTTTTTTTAAATTAAGATCTATTTCGGCATCGAAGGCCATTTAGACCTCGTCTCTATTTATTTCACCGGGATTTGTAGCCAATCCAATTGGAATAAATTGTCGCATGAGTCGGGATGCAAATCAGCGACCCTAGGTATAAAAAGCCAGCACGCTAACCACTACCCCAGGGCCCGAGGGCCACTATTCGTGATTTTTAGATTTTACAGTTAAGTTTCGGCCATTTTTAGCGTAAAAAACGTGTAAATCTATCAAAATCTCAACATTGACATGATCGCAATACTTTCCCCTCTATATACATATAATATACATAATAGGCCCGGGACTTTTCAGCCCATGTGTTATAAAGATAAAGATAAAGAAAAAAGAATGTCTTTTGAAAGTATTCCCACTAGAACAACGAGCCGAGGGAATTAATATCAATTCATTTGATTTTAATATGATAAGTAAGCTCACTGATGTAGTGCGCTCAAAGAAGATCCATGTACAAATCCTGGGCTTGCGAGATTTTTTCATTAAATAAAAATTATTTATTTTAATCTCACCAGAATAGCCCCCAGACAATTCTACGAGGAGTGGAAGTTGCTGTGACATCCCGCCCTGTGGAAGAGACGTAAAGAAGCTTCCGTCTCAGTGATGCATTCTTCGAAAGGAGTCGGTGCTGAGGGAGTCCCTCCTCAACTAGGACATCCTCCATAGCATAGAAGAGGTTGGATATAAGAAGCCGGGTGGAGCCAGAAATAAGGATTAGTTCACTAACTAACTAACTAGCTAGAGACGAATGCAGGAGGAGGAGTTAGAGATAGGAATTAATGTAACTTCACGGGGTGCCGGTAGGTGGCTACGGCCAGTGGCCGGTTGAGGTGTGTCTTCGTGCACGAAAGCACCTCGGGTAAATAAACGGGGATCCCGATAGGAATTTCAAATAATAATAATAATAATAGCAAGCTACGAAGGTTATTCTTATTACGATGGCTGTTCTTATTATAGATTATTTATGTCAATTATCGAATATTCTTTATCTAGTTAAAACAAAAAAAACATGGCAGCTAGGGAGATGTCGTTTATATTTCCATGTGATGTGATCGATTGCTGTCTCTTCTTCTCTTGGGGGTTTCTAAGGACGAAGGAAAAATAGCGACATGGAATAGGAAGCGAAGGGTGTGCGGAAACTAATTGATATGATAATCCATAACAGCCGCTACTTGTTCTCTACGGGATGCGAAGACACGAAGAGCGGTTTTGCTATGTAAGAGAGAAAGAGAGGGCAAAACGGAATCTTTTTTCTCTTTAGAGACCTACAACGAAAAGGCATGTCCTCGGAAACAATTTTGTTGTTGCTCTTGTTTCAGAACAAAAATTATCTTAATGTATAATCATAATTTGAATATAAAATATACATGTTAAGTGAGAGGAAAGAAGATCTTTTTTTTTTATAAAAAATTATAATAAATAAATTAATGATAAAACAAGAGAAATTCATTCGTTAATTATATATTCTTTACTAGCTGGGTTGCCCCCTCTGGCACCATAAAGCCTGCGGCAGCTAATTTGAAATTAATTTTCAAATGGACATTCAGCCAGGAAATGATAATTAAATGATATTTATTTATTTATTTATTTATTTTAAAAAACACTTTTTCTCATTCACACTCACACTCACACATTCACACAGTCATTTATTTTTTATTTATTTATTACTTCGGGAAACTCCCACAGGCCCAGTTCAGGAGAGTTTGACGATATCGCACAAATTAAATTAATATATATATACATGAATCTATATAGTACATCCCATATATATATTAATTACAAATCGGGAATAAATAAATATCCATCCGTATTTCTCTATACCAGTTCCTCCCTTGTGGATATTCGGAGATGATTTTGAAAACGGAAGAGTGTTCTCCTTTTGTTCTTACAAATCCGAGATGAAAGAGAGGGAGCCGGACCTGAGGAAAAACGCAAGGACTCTAAAGCCAATTTTGGCTATTAACTCACTACAGTCAGCGATCCCAGCAGGTCACAAGAAATTTCTAAAAATGAAATCCCCTCTCCTCTCGAATATACTTTTGTTCTCGAAGGTTTCCAGCTGATTGTACTGTATGCGTAGCGAGAGGAGGGGCAGACTTTCGGTGGAGATATAATTGAGAAATTTCTTCTGCCTCTTTCAATAGCATTGATGAGAGGATTGGGTTTAAAGAGTTGGGTGGGAGGTTTTTGGTGCTTTATTCACACAGTCTTTTCGGCATCTTAGGCCATATAAGACTTTAGACGATAACCGTTGTAATATATATATCAATTGGGGGTTCAGGCATTTCTATTTAAGCCATCTGGTATCCAAATGGCTTAAATAAAATCATCGGACTGCCTGGGTCCGAACCCGCGACGTTTGGTATAGGAGGTAGGCACGCTACCTACTACGCCAGACCCGGGGGCATTTATTTATTTAGAATAACTACATTTTTGTTTTTATTTTCAGATACCTAAGTCTAAAATCACACTCATAAAATTCTCTATATCAAAAAAAAACTTAGAAAAATCAGTCAAGAAGTTTCGTAGTCCGCAAAGAAAAAGTTAAAATTAAATTTTTTCTTTTGTTTTTTTACTTAACATTTTGGGTCTTGTTAACAACCATTTAGGCAGCATCACGGTATATAAGTTTAATTATGAGAAGCCGCCCAGCACGCCCTGCCTTAAGAAGGCTTTACGTCTAAACAGGGGGATTCGCCCCCCCCCCCTGCACCTCTCATCAGCAGGTTTGGGCATAGGAATTTCGGGATGAAAATAATTTCCCTGTAATCCCTAGAAGGTTCTCTTTAAGCATAAAAATTTTCGTTTCCAACAGGAAGTTGGTCAAACAGAGCGTGACAAATGGACAGACAGACAGACGGACATTAGAGAATTATATACTTATATAGATAATTGCAAAAACAAAATGGTGTGAAATGCACATCAAATAACTTTTTCTTAAACTTAATTTAGTTTAATTTCAAATGTAAATTTTCAGACAAATATAAATTTTCTCTATTTGAGAATATCTATATTGTATATAGTGCCTATCTGCATTGACCCTATTTTCGAATTCAAATTGGATATAGTAAAATATTTTCCAAAAAAAAAAAAAAATAAAAAAATTCTTTTAGGTAAAATAAAATACGCTACATATGTGTAGCTATATATGAATAAAAGTAAACGAATGTCAAGTCGAGGAAAGGCAAATCGATTAATAAAATGGAAATGAAATAAAAAAAAAAAGGTGGAAATGTGTGAAATTGGCAAAATAAAAAAAAGAGAAAAATGAAAAGAAAGAAGAAAGGAAATGTATTGCATGTGTCCAGTTTGTTATTTGGAAACTCTCTAGGGAAAGAAGAAATCCGAATGAAGAAGATGAAGAAGAGAATCAACAACAACAACAAGCAGTGTTATAATTAAACAACAGGGCCGGGTGAAATAAAGGAGAAGAAGAAAATTGAGGGGATTAAATTCCTTCTTCTTTCTCAATTGATAAAAAGTATATGAGAAAATTTAAATGAACGCGCCTAAGCAAATGGATGGTCTAATTAAGCACTGGAGAAATTGCCTGAGAGGTTTTATTAAAATGAAAAATGTGTGTTAATAGAATAAAAAAAAGGATTTTGGAAAGTTTATTAAATAGATGTGGCCATCATAGAGGAATTTATTAAAATATCAAGACTTAAATACAGTGCAAGCTATTGTATTGTATATTAAGGAATTTCAATTAAAAATAAAATGTATATGTCATTGCAGAGATGGATAAAGCATAATGAGACTTGCAAAAAGGGGAGATTTTAATATCCAAGTGATGATTTGTAAATATCTTTTTTCTCTACAAAGAGAACCTCCCGTCCTATAGAAGGGAAGTAAAGAATCTCCTCTCAGGGAGTAGGTGCTGAGGGGGTCCCTTCTCCCTATGATTTGGATAAAAGAAACAGGATGGAACTATTAATAGAAATAAGAATTAGTTCATTAACTGGAAGAATGAGAGCAGGAGGAGGAGATAGAAATAGGAAATGCCTGTAGATGGTCAGAGGCTGGTTGCGTTTGAGATGTGTGACTTCGTGCACGAAAGCATCACGGAATCTCGGTAGGAATTTTAATTAATAATAAAAAATATCTTTTTTATACAACAGTTGTTAAGGGGGTTCAAGAGCGACGCCTAAACGTACTTAAAAAAAAAACTAGACTATTATAAGGAATTTTTCAATGCGGTTTTTTTTAAATGAATTAAGATCATAAGAGATTATTGGGACATCGAGCTATAATTATTTTAATGAAAATTATCGTAATAAGTTTTTTTGTTATCAAGCAAATACAAAAAAACAATCTGTCCCAATAATCTTTAATTTTTTTAAATTTAAAAATGAATTTATTGTTATTATTAATCACATATTAATTAAGAAATTTTTAAAATAAGCTTAGATGATTTATTTAAAAACCTACTGTCAAATTAGTTTAGCATTCTTGCAATAGATGGCAGGCTAGTCTAACAGCCCATCGCCTAAATGGCTTATATCTGGCCTATATTTACATATTTTTATGCTTCTATAAAAGATAAAAAAATAACATAATATATAATAACATTTATAAAGTATTTATTGTTAAAAGATCAATGAACATCAACCAATAGCATTAAATATTAATAGCTACCATTTGGACATCTCTTGGCAAATTTTTGAAATACTTGATTTTTGGGCATATTTTTTATGACACACAACGCCATCTTATCGGGAAAAACATGCGTAACACCTTCGCTCCGGACCCTCATAAAGATGGCGACTTTCACCCACTAGTTGCAAGCTTCCCTTGAAAAACTGGGGGACATTTTTATAGTGCAGACCTATATTTCTAGTCTTTTTAATAATAATGATTATTGTTGGCTAACTTGCTATTTTAATTGACTTTTCTTTTAAAGTAGAACTTTTTTTTGTTTTGCTATGTTGATTGGTACTGACCAGTTGCATCCACAGTGCCAAAACTCGCTAATTGCAAAAAACTTCAAAGAGTGTCTAGTTGAATATTAAAACACCTTATTACTGCTATATAGAAAATAATACCGACCTTGTAAATTGTGTTTATAATTTATTTACAGATTTTATAAACATAACAGTCATACGTAAATTATCTCTTGAGTTTAATAAAATACAGGCTTTTCTCGTTTCCTGAAAATTTGTTCTCGATGCAACTAGACACTTTTGGAAATGGACGACTCAAATATATAAAAATTATATTCTCTCTGATTAAAATATATATTTTTTCACCAATCCGAGCTTTCGCCGCGTTTGGCATCGCTTAACGTAACGAATTTGGGGAATGTTCTCCGTTATGAGGCCTTCCGGTTAAAATATAAATATGATTCTCTGATAGATTAATAAATAAATTAATAATAAATATTTTAACTCTTGGATTTTTACTATTAGCTACTATCGGAAACTAAAAAAATACAGTATATCCTCATAACACAATTTTCGATTATTGAACGTAAGAGAAAGTTGTGGAGGTAAGACGTCAGATTTTATTTTTATTGAACCCATATAAAAAGTGTTAAAATGTTGTTTCAACAACTAATTTATAGCTTTCTTACGTTTAATAATAAAAAATAATAATAATAATAATTGGACGTTATCTTATGCAAAGTTGAAGACAATTACTTAGAAAAAAAAAACTTTTCTTGAAAGAAAAGCCATTAAAAGCAGCAGACTCGGCTTCTCTGTCAGGTGGTGGTGTTAAAAAAAAAGAAAAGGGAAAAAAAGAGGGACTCCCATCAAATGTCTCCTCTCTTTAGAATTAATTTTTTTTAATCACCACCATCCCTTTCTTCCCTCTACCTATATCATCCACTCTAATTAGACCAACTTGTTTGCTTATGTATCATATAGCCTACCTACTACATACCCTTTTTTTATGACAAAGCTTTGTTTCTTTTTGATATAAAATACAAATCAAAAACAATATTCAGGTTTTGGTTAAAAATATGATTCACGAATTGCAAAATGGAACTGTATAAATGCGCGGAGGCATTTAGCAACACTAAGGGCCGGTTGCGTTAGTTCTATTGGAATTAACTAGCTACTTAAAGGGATGAAAAAGTCGATTTTTACCTCTATATATGTTAATATATGAGAGAAAGTATTGGATTCATGTCAAAAATTCGATGTCGAGAATCTTCACGTTTTGAGGTCCCCTGAATCCAAAAAGTGGTTTTTCGCGACATGGTCTGTCTGGGTTCAATTTAAAGCATGAAGGAATTGATCTAGGAGATTGAAATTTTATATAAGTTAGACACTCACCTACATGTAGGACATGAAAATAAGCCTTTGATCAAGATCGGCCAAAAAGTACTAGCACTTTACTGTCAACTTATTTCTCGGATAAGCTAGTAGTCTATGACTTTTTAACATCTAGTTAAGCTAATCATATGATTAAATGAGAGCTCAGATCGTAGTTAACTAAGAACCAAAGTTCGGTATAGGGCTTAACTAAGGGGGGGGGGATTCATACGGTGCGTTATCGCACTCAGACAAACTACGTCGAGTGTGTTTCTCTGCTGGATATAACGTCATTTTAAATAAGTCAATGAAGTCAATGGCTGTTTTTCTATAGACAGGAGAAGGGAGCAGGTGCAGCCAAAAAACAAAAGCCTCTCCTATTTAATACAATTTAATGAGACGTTTCGAATTGAATTTCATCTACTCATCTTCAGTCCTTCAAAATAGTTAAAAGTCCCGGAGTTGGTCAATAGGGTAATACATGTAAATTTATGTATCATATTTGATCATTCTCACTAAATAAATACGATGGCCCACATCGCCAGGACATATGATACATATATTTACATGTATTGCCCTATTGACTAACTCAGGACTTTAACAATTTGAAGGACTGAAGATGGGTAAATAAAAGTCACCCGAAACGTCTCATTAAATGTATTAAATAAGAGGCTTTAATTTAAATTGTCGAGAAAGAATAAAGTAGGTATCTTTTTTTTTCTTCTTCACAACGAACCGACCCGAACAAACGAATAAGTTTCATCCATCAGCCCAGCCTGCCTGACTCCATGCCTCTTGTGATGGTATCACTCAGAGGGCTCTGCCTAGCACGGAAACACTCATGGAGGAAAATACGCACCGTGTGGCGAGTTTTTAAGGGATGAAATGTTAAGAAATTAATTAATTTTTTTAATTTTTAATAAAAGTGATGCCTTTATTAAATTGCCAACTTCACAAGACATAACTTATACCTGAGATAGTTAATTATATGTGGAAAACTCATTTTTTTTTTTTTAATTCGAAGAGTAAGCGTGTTCTTGTTTATTATATCGATGATTTGCTATCGGTCGGATAAGGCTAGATGTGAAGCAACCGGCCCAAAATCTCCTCTGATTATCGCTATTATTTTCTACGATGAGATGATGAACATTTGTCTTATTTGATCCTCAACGCCGCGGGAATACCAAACAAGTTTAATCAACAGGGTTATTATTAAACTAGCCTCTCTCTCTATTTTGTATAGTTCACATATAGTAACGAGAATAAGTCAAATAATCCTCTCTCTGATTCTACAATCTTGCCCCCCCCGTCCCAAAGCAAAGCATAATTTTATAACTGATTCGGACTGGATATAATTTGGAATTTCAATAGCCTCTCTCTCTCGAGTCTGGTGCTAATGAGTTTCAGAGCAGCCAGTCCATCTGGATGAATGAATGAACACATAAATAGAGAGGATTTTGCTTGAGGGAGGGGGTGGGGGAGGGGGTGGCAGATAACAGCCATCCGGGAATCCCTCTATATACAATTAGACTTGGCAACACTGGCCTATTCAAACTGTCCGATTATAGTAGGAGGTGATATCCTCACTGAATGTGTACGAAGAACATACAACAGAATGAGAATCTCTGTTTCTAGAGATAGCAGAAAGAGAATAATATTCTCTTAATTCCTTCATTCCTTTTCTGAATAATAATAATAATAATAACAGTTATCATCTAACCCTGATTAGAATTATTCTTAAAAATAAAAATACAAATTTTAAATTTGGGAATGATAATTGAAGAAGTGGCTGTAGCTCTAATCAATAAAGAAGCAGCCAAAAACAAAGCCTGAATTTTGAATCGTTAGATACAGAATAATTACAATTCAATATTTACAACCCTAATATTCATAATTAACAATAATAAAGCAAAAAATCTAGTGTGACAAGCACCGAACGCCTTCGGTAATCGAAAGTTGTGTTCTGTGCTTGCCACCAGATTTTTGTGC
>JAKCPI010000617.1:0-12371 GCA_023213315.1 Euborellia annulipes
GTTTATTTACAATCTGTCTTTGACAATAAGTAAAATGTGTATCTGTAGAGTTAAATTCTAGGAGGATTGCATCCAATGACACAATAGTCCGTGCTATCAAAAGTATTACAATACAAAATTTTTATGAATATATTACAATTTAGGCTTTTTTTTCATATATCAGTTGTTCTTCTTTTTTTTAATCTACGTTTGATTGGTTTTTTTAGTAAGTTCTTTGTTAATTTGTTAGGGTGAATGTCGATCCGGGCGCGGTAGGCTCTGGTCCAACTGGATATTTCATCTTTGACGGATGGAATGTCTAACTCCTTTCTTATTTTTTCATTTGTCATGAATTCTGGGGCGTCCATGATCATTCGCAGGACCTTCGATTGGAACCGCTCCAGTATCTCGACGTTTGAGTTGGCTGCTGCTCCCCACAGTTGGATCCCATACGTCCAGATGGGCTTTAGCATGGCTTTATAAATCGTCATTTTACAATTGATGGACAGCTTGGATCTCCGGCCAATAAGCCAATATAGGCTTCTTATCCTGAGGCCAAGCTGTTTCCTTTTGGTGGAGATGTGTTTCTTCCAGGTAAGACGGCGGTCTAAATGTATTCCAAGATATTTTATGTCCTCACTTTGTGGAATGGGTTGACCGTTTAGTTTTATGTGTGGACATGTCTGTTTTTTGGTGGTGAATGTAATATGGGTTGATTTCGATTCGTTTACTTGAATACGCCATTTCTTAAACCATTTTTCTAGCTTGTTCATGTGGGTTTGTAAAATTTCTGAGGCTTTAGTCGGGTCGGTGTGTGAGGCCAGTATAGCTGTATCGTCGGCGAAGGTGGCAATGACTGTGTCTTGAGAAGTAGGGAGATCATTTGTGTAGATTAGGTATAGAATAGGGCCGAGGACACTTCCCTGTGGTACTCCTGAGTAAATTGGATACATTTTGGTTCTAACCTCCTCAAGTTTCACTCTAAAGAATCTATTCTCGACATATGACTTCAAGATTGTGTAGCAGCTTGCTGGGAAATGTTTTTTGATCTTGTATAGAAGTCCTGTGTGCCATACCTTATCGAAAGCCTGAGAAACATCGAGAAATGCTGCGGAGCAGTACCTCTTTTTTTCAAAGTCTTCATGGATTATATTCGTAATTCGGTGTACTTGTTCTATTGTTGAATGGTGTTGCCTAAATCCAAATTGGTAGTTTGGTATTATGTTATTTTTTTCAATGATAGGATTTAGTCTTTTAAGAAATAGTTTTTCAAAAACTTTGGAGACAATTGGCAGAAGACTGATTGGGCGAAAGGATTTGACATCTTGGGGATTTTTGCCTGGTTTGAGTATTAAAATTATTTCTGCTACTTTCCACTGTGGTGGGAAGTAACTTGTTTTTAAAATGGCATTAAATAGATAGGTTAGGTATCTGAATCCTTTATCGGGCATTTCTTTTAGGACTTTTCCAGTGATTAAATCATATCCTGGTGCTTTTCTGGGGTTAGTTTCTTTCTTGATCGTATTTTTTACTTCTTTAAGAGTAAATGGTTTGATAACGAGTTGATGTTCATTGGTGTCGTTATCCGGTCCAACTAAATTCTCATCTTCATCACTATTACTTGTTGAGGGAGAATTGGGTGTAAAGGTATTAGAAAGATGGTCTGCAAACAACTCTGCTTTTTGGATGTTGTTTCTTGCCCAGTCACCTTGTCCTGTTCTTATAGGTGGGATAGATTCTTGGCCGTGTTTTAGTTTTTTAGTTGCTTTCCATAGGGAGTAATCAGTCCTTTCTGTGGCGTCCAGATTTTCAAGATAAGTTTGAATCGAATCCTCTTTTTCTCTAAGCAAATTTGCCTTTATATTTTTTATGCATTCGTTCAGTTTTCTTTTTAGTTCAGGAGATCTGGTAATTTGCCAGGCTTTCCTAATTTTTCTTTTCTGTGCAATCATTTTAGATGTACTCTCTGTTAGGTTATTATCTGTTTTTTTTGTGTGTAGTAAAGGTGTTGAATTCCAAGCAGCTTGTTGGAGACAAATATTGAAGTTCTCAGCTGCATTTGTGATATCCTGTTCATTTTTTAGGGGGATAGATGTATTTAGGTTTGCTTCCATCAATTCTCTAAAAATTGTCCAGTTGGTTTTTTTATTGCAAAGTGTTGCCGGTTTCTCTTTTGTTATTATTTGAGTGCTTAAGGTAATGATGACAGGGGAATGATCAGATGAGAGGTCCAGACTAGATTCAGCTTTAAAGTAATTTTTTGATAATCCTCTAAAGACGCAAAAATCTATAAGGTCGGGGATTTTACTTCTATCTGTTGGCCAGTAGGTTGGTTCACCAGTTGAGATAACGTCCATTTTCATACTAGTAATTGTTTTCATGAGTTCTCGTCCTTTTGGTGTAGTAAGTCTGGAACCCCAGTAGTGATGTTTTGCATTGTAATCCCCACCAGCGATGAATCGATTGCCGAGTTGTTTAAAGAATTGTGCGAATTCATTTTCCTTGACTGAGAAACGCGGCGGACAATACACTGCAGAGATTGTTATTGGTCCGCTCCTATCTTCCATCACGATGTTAGTAGCTTGAATGTGATTGTATTGGAATTTATTTGTTTCATAATGCCTAATATCATTACGAATGAAAACAGCTGTACCGCCGTGTGCCTTGCCATCTGGATGCATGGTGTGATAAATTGAATAATTTGGGATTCTTATGAAATTCTTTTTGGTAAAATGAGTTTCGGATATGAGCATGATGTCTATTTTGTTGATGGATATAAATTTCTGTAGTTCTTGTCCATGTTGAGACAAACCGTTGGCGTTCCAAATAGATATTTTGTATGATATAGTCATTACGACATTTTAGCGACCAGAGTTGTTAAAAGGTTTAACATTGTGGTCATTTGTTGCATCAGGTTTCTCATCATATTTTTCAGTTCACTAATGTCACTATTTTGATTATGTTTTGTGTCAACGGTACCATTTTTTGTTATATGTGAATAGGAGTTTTTTAGATTTGTAGTTAATGGGATTTGAAGTTGATGTTCGCTTCTAACATGTTGACTTATATTTTCACTTTGTTCATGGTTTAAGTCTCGTTTCTCTCTTCGATTTTCATTTGGTGCGTTTTGATGACTTTCTTTGTTTCGGAGTGGTGGGAATGTTTGTCTTTGGAGATCTTTGTACACTGTGCATCCTTTATAATTTGCAGGATGATTGCCCTCACACAGTACACATTTAACAAAATCTGATCGGTCCCTTTTCGGACAATCTTTCGTGTCGTGATCCTCTGCACATTTAACACAGCGGGGTTGTCTATGGCAGAAATTTTTGGTATGAAAATACCTCTGGCACCGAGTGCATTGAGGGATTTCCTTTTTTTAAAAGGTGCTTCGAATTTTATTTTTGTGTTTAATAAAAATTCAATGTTGTAAATTTCTTTGTTGTTGATATTGGATTGTAGATCAACGTAGAACATAGGAAGCGGTCCTGTATATGTGTTGCTTTTTGATGGTTTTCTTCTAATGTTATTTATTCTTACGACTTTATGTCCATGTAATTCTATTTCTTCTTTTAAAAGTTTTATATCAGTGGATGGATGTAAATTTTTTAATACTGTTTTATAAACTCTTTCAGATTTTTTTTGGTATGAGTGAAATTCGGTATTTTTTTCTTTTAGAGCTTTTTCTATAATATCATAGGTCTCCATTGTTTGTGCTTGGATTTTCACTTGATCTTGATTCAAAACTTTTAAAAAGTATTTGTCTTTTATTAGTGAGTTAAGTAGTTGTGTGAGAGGATTGATATTTTTAACTCCAGCTATGAAGAGTGGTGGAGGTTTTGGAAGTGTTTCAGTGGAATTTTCCGGGGCAGTTTCTTTGTTTTCTACGGATTCTTTATTTTCTAAAACAGTGAATTTATTTGATGTTGATGTTGAAGGTAGATTTAACCAGTAATCTAGTTTTGTTTGCTGTTTTGTTTTTTGACCGTTTCCGGGACTATTCCGGGATCGTTTTCTGACTTGTTGCCATTCATATGTTTGATTTGAATCATTTATATTAGATTGTGTTGATAATTGATCCGGTTGAGTTGACGTTTTTCTTGATCTACATCTGAGAGGATAAACGTTTCGGTTGGGTTTTCGCAGTTAACCAGTACATTTTCTTTATTATAAATTTTATGATTGCCTGCACACTCTTGATGGAAATCCATGATGCATTTATTACATCTAACTAAAATTTTAGTGATTTTTTCTCTACAGAGGCTACATTTTAGAGCTTTCTTGGTTGGGCATTTTGGATATAGAGCATATCAAAATTTATTTATAAATAATTAGAAGTATACGTTTTTAGTTATTTATTTATTATTATTATTATTATTATTATTATTTTTTTTTTTGAGGGTAGGGAAAAAATAGGTTTCTGTTCTTCTACGCCGCCGAGGCCACCGGGGCGACTTGAGGAACAAGGGGAAGGGCCCTGGATAGGGTGTTTGGATTGAGATTGTTTAAAATAATATAAAATAGGGAATGTATAGAATCATTTGTAAGACAAAAATAAATTTTAATCCAAATCCTCTACTTATTAGACAAATATAAGATTTAGAAAAATATAAAAAAGAAAATTTGATAATATTTAAAAAATATTCTTCAGACTTTTTCACGTCCTTTGGCTCACCTGGTGGTTTAAGTATGCCGACAGACAACCAGTCAGATTGCCCATGAAAAACCGCAGGAGCCAATATATGTTTCGAGTGTGTGTCTCAGGTTGAACCTCAGAAAACACTGGCAAAATCAGGAGCACAAACTAACACGTCCGCACTGATTGGTGACTCACTCTCTCTATAAAATAAAATAAAATAGTGTTTGTAGGTTTTCGCAAACCGGCTTCGAAGTCCCGGGTCTTATAAGAAAAAATTATGAACTTCTTAAAGTGGAACTTTTATTGATCGCCACAAATTTTTTCGTTTTCTCTATCAGCATGTCGCGTTACAAGCCGTGACGTCAAAAGGCTGTGACGCTACAAGTTATGACGTCACAAGCCGTGACGACAAAAATAGGAAAGTTGAAATTTAATATATATGACGCGAATCGAAAAAAGTTTTATTGGCATCTTGGTTTCATAAAACCACACAATGTTTTATTTTTTTTTTAAGTCGATGAATATAAGGTGCCAACCCATATTTATAAAAAAGATTTTCTGTTTTATATCATATAAAAAATCTGGTATGACTTGGCGCACAGCACACAAATTTCTCTTACCTTCGGTAATCGAAAGTTGTGTTCTGTGCTTGTCACCTATATTTTTTGTGTCGACATATATTTAGTTTCCGTCGATATAATAGAATTCAAGATGTAAAATTTATAAACATGGAGAAATATATATTCTCGTTTTGCCCTCAAAATTGTTTTGAAGCACACTTTACTCTTGTACTTCATAGGAAGGATAGGAGAAATGGTTGCCATGGTAACAAAATATAAATATTTTACCCATGTTTATAAATTTTATTACATCTTGAATTGTAATATATCGGCGGAAACTCAACATATGTCGACACAAAAAAATCTGGTGTGACAAGCACAGAACACAACTTTCGATTACCGAAGGTAACAGAAGGTTGTGTGCTGTGCGACAGTAACACCAGATTTTTTCTATTTTGATCAATACAATATAATAACCTTCTGTTGAATTATCTCCACAACATATATTTTTGGCAAATTTAATTTGTTGGATGAAACTAGAGACCTGCCTTCAAAACATCAACAAAAAAAATCTGGTGTGACTGGCGCACAGCACACAACTTTCTCTTACCCTTCGGTAAGAGAAAGTTGCGCACTGTGCTGGTCACACCAGATTTTTTTGTGTCGAGATATATTTAGTTTTCCATAGCACCTTAGTTTCAAACTTGCATTTTAAATGTTGACTGCTTGAAATAAACTATGGTTATTTTTCAAAATTTTAATTTCATATTTGGACATTTTATACACAATATAGAATCGTAAATAAATACAAAATTTCATAAGAATTGGAAAAAAAAATTTTAAATGTCTAAAAAGTTCCAAAGGGGACCCCCCTTTTGAATCGAAATTAACATACAAATCCCTATAGGAAATTAACATTGTTTCTATGCGAAGATAAGGTGGAAAGGGAATTTAAAAAGAGTAGAGAGAGACGATAATGTTTGCAAGTGGGAGAGATATATATATATATATGTTTTCTTGGAAACAATTAAAAACAGAAATAAAATAAATAAAAATAAATGGGAATTTAAATAATAATTGATTTTTAATCTAATAATAAAATCTGGTGTGACTGGCGCACAGCACACAACTTTCTCTTACCTTCGGTAATCGAAAGTTGTGCACTGTGCTTGTCACACCAGATTTTTCGTGTCGACATGTATTTAGTTTCCGACAGTAGGGTACAATTGAATTCAAGATGTAAAATTTATAAGTATGGGAAAATATTTATATTTTGTTACCATGGCAACCATTTCTCCTATCCTTCCCTATGAAATACAAGAGTAAAGTGGTCTTCAGAAGATTTCAATCGCAAAATGAGAATATACATTTTAAAGAGCATCTAAAAAATAATTGATTTTTGAATTTAAAAAAAAATCGTTGGAGCAAATTTTGAGAAAATCGAAAAAAACTGAAAAAGTACATCAGTAAAGTACTAGTACTCTTTGGCCGATTTTGATTAAAAGCTTTTTTTCCGGTCCCGGGGGTGTTTAACTTAAATATAGAATTTCAACCTCCTAGCTCAATTCCTTCATGCTTAAAATTGAACACACACACACCCACACACCCACACACCCACACACCCACCCACACACAGACAGACCATGTCGCGAAAACCACTTTTTTGGATTCAGGGGACCTCAAAACGTGAAGATCCATCAAAATCTCTACATCGAATTTTTGACATGATCGCAATACTTTCTCTCTATATATATATTACATATATACATAGGTAAGAGAAAGTAAAAAGAAAAAGATTTAAATTCCGTTACCATGGCAACCAGTTCTATCTTTCCTATGAAGAACAAGAGTAAAGTGGTCTTCAGAAGATTTCAACGGCAAAATGAGAATATACATTTTAAAGAGCATCTAAAAAATAGTTGATTTATGAATTTAAAAAAAAATCCTTGGAGGGAATTTTGAGAAAATCGAAAAAAACTGAAAAAGTACATCAGTAAAGTACTAGTACTTTTTGGCCGATTTTGTTCAAAAGCTTATTTTGAGCGTGTGGGAAGGTACCTAAGTTAAATATAAAATTTCAATCCGGTAGCTCAATTCCTTCATGCTAAAAATCTGTCCACACATACAGACACACGCACGCACGCACACACACACACACACACACACAGACCAATTTGCGGGACCCACTTTTTTGGACTCAGGGGACCTCAAAACATGTATATCCATCAAAATCTCGACATCGAATTTTTGACATGATCGCAATACTTTCTCTCCTATATATTTCATATATAGGCTAAGAGAAAGTAAAAAATATTTAGCGTGATAACCTCGTATACCAAAAGTCGCGGGTTCGGACCCCAGACAGTCCGATGATTTTATTTAAGCCATTTGGATACCAAATGACTTAAATAAGAATGCCTAGACTCCAAATAATATATATTCATAACGGTTATCGTCAAAGTCTTAAATGGCCTAAGTTGCCGAAAAGACTGTGTGAATGAGAAAAAAGTGTGAATGTTTAAAAAAAAAAAAAAAAAAATATTTCAATCATTTTGGCTAACTCCCTTTCTTGATAATTTCTAAAAAAAAAAAAAAATTATTTAGAGGCTGAACTCCACTTCTTCCTCACTCTTGGATAATACCCTAAAAATTTGCAAATTAGTATACTTGGCTTGTTAATAATAGAAGCTATTATTAAACCGGAAAATAATTTGCAAGTTTAGAAGTGCCTCCAACAGAAGTTGCTAGTTAAGTGGTTGCGTTGTTTCTTGTTGAGTGAGGGTCGATGGTCAAACTAGTCTTTTAATAATTAAGTAAATCCCCCCCCCCCCACCTCTTCTATCATCTTTCATTTGCTCCTCTCTCCACGATCCTTCCTGCTGTCAACAATGCCGAAAATTAACTTTCATCATTATTGGAACAAATTTTTTTTTTTTTTTAACTTTTTCTTCTGCCAAGTTGAGAGTTAAACAAAAAAATAAATGTTTTCTGTTGTTGCGAGAAGTTATATTGAAGAATAAAAAAAAAGTATTGGAAGAGAAGTTTAATAAGAAATTGATTGGAATTATATAAGCAAGACAAGATAGATAATAAATAAAACACTTTGATGAAGTTTTTCTTTCGAGTTTAATTTGTTTTTAATAAGTTTGGTAATTATTCTCTCTCTCTCTCTCTCTGAAAGGAGTCATTTTTTTATAGAATAAAATATTTAAGAAAATTTAGAACTTTGGGGGAAATTTCGCTATTAAATAACTTTTTTTTCTGCCCCCGGGCTTGTTGTAGTTGGTAGCGTGCCTAACTTCTATACCGAACGTCGCGGATTCGGACCCCAGGCAGTCCGATGATTTTATTTAAACCATTTGGATACCAAATGGCTTAAATATAAATGCCTGGACCCCCAATAGATATTATCATACCCACACAGCACGGAATATTGCAATCTTGCTCAATGTTGACAATTTCGCGGCAACATTGATGCAATATTGCAGCTCAAACAGCAATATTGCTAGTTTGGAATATTGCCGCTGCAATGTTGCCAAGATTCGCAATGTTTCTGCAACATTGCTGCAATATTTTGTGCTGTGTGGCTATATATCGGTTATCGTAGTCTTATATGGCCTAAGTTGCCGAAAAGACTGTGTGTATGTGTGTGTGAATGAGAAAAAAACTTTTTTTCTAATCTATTGATAAGCAAATCGTAAAAAGAGTAGAAAACAATTTTTTTTTAATTCGTGATATTTCAATCCTATCTAGCGTATTTTCTAATTTTCCTCCACAAATTAAAGAAAATGCGCTTTCACTTAGATTCCTGAATTCCTGTTCATCAAAACAGATAGAATGTTCGATAAAAAATTCCTAATATTTATTTATTTTATTTAAAAAGCCATGTTTGCCACCAAGTTAGACCTATTATAATTTGAAATTCCTAACGGGATCCCCGTTTATTTGCCCGAGGTGCTTACGTGACGGCGAAGACACACACCTCAAACCCAACCGGCTTTTGGCCGTAGCCATCTACCGGCACCCCGTGAAGTTACATCATTTCCTAACTCTAATGAGTCATTTCTAGCTAATGAACTAATCCTTATTTCTGGTTCAAACCTCTTCTATGCCTTGGAGGATGTCCTAGCTTTGCCACCGATATTATAAATTCCTATTATAAAATTTCTCGAGTTGACTGTATATATTTAATCAGAAGAATGGGTCGTTTTGATAACTTACCTACCCCAAAATTAAAATAGCCTCCCTATGGGGAAATACATGGTGTTTGTCCTTCAGCTATTTTAATGCTGAAGGACAAACACCATGTATTTCCCCATAGGGAGGCTATTTTAATTTTGGGGTAGGTAAGTTACCAAAACGACCCATCGGAGGGCAGCAGCCAGGGGGAAATAAAAAGCTTTATTTTCTGTTGCCGACATTTTGAGTGCTAGTCGCACTCATCCTCATGGCAAACAAAATTGTCAGAGTACAGCTTGTGCGATACTGAATACTTTCATGATTATACATGTTCCTAATAGTTCTTAAACACCGCATCTAAATAGCAAGCAACTTGGTATTCGTAAGGTGTTGATTGAGTTTTTTTTTTATTATTGTACATATTTTAAGAACTATTAAGAAGATGTATAAGCTTGAAATTATTCAGTACCGTGCAACCTGTACAATTTTGTTTACCCTGAGGATGAGTGCGATTATCACTCGAAACGTCGTCAACAGAATAAAAAACCTTTATTTCACCTGGCTGCTAATTCCCAGGAAGGCTTCTTCTGATTCCTATCATATATTATATAACATTTTGAGACTTTTGTATTTTTAATAATTTCATTTTTGAGAGGATAAACTCGCTTTTAGTAGAAAGTAAATATCAGACGTTGGATCCAAGACTATTATAAGATCGAATTGTTTTGTCTGAAAAGAAGAAGACAAATATCTCGTTCGTATCTTTTAAGTAAATATTATTCTTGTGTAACTTGCCGTATTGATCCGCAAAGGTTTTAAAGATGACAATTTTTCTTTCCTTTTTTTTTTTTTATTTTTTTAATATCAACGAACGCTGTTTTCATTCAATACCTTTTTTTTTTTTTCATCATCCAATCACAAACGGATAATTTATATAAACTTTTGTGAAAACTAAAGAAAACAGTTCAAGATGTATATCATTTGACAAAAACAAAGAAATTTTGTTTGTTCATAAAAACATCAATTCCGTCCGTGGAAGTAGCAAGAGGGTAATTACGCCCTTTACCCCCCCCCCCCATTGTATCCGCCCTTGGGAAGTAGTAACAAAACTCTTCCATAATCAAATATTTATTAATTCATATATCCGAAAAAAATAAGGTTGTGCCGCCGGGAGTCGAACCACGGATCTTCCAATTTGTACCCAGAGTGCCCTAACCACTAGACCACAAAACTCTTCCACATAAATGAGTGTTGTTTTTTGGTGGGAGGCAGTGATTTTTTTTTCCTCTCATTTATTTAAATAGAAATATTTCCAATATTTATTCTCCTGGTTTGGAGAGATGATACGTTTCAAAACGTTTGAATGAAGAACAATTTCTATTTGAATTGTTTGAAGTGAAAACTTCTTTATAAATCCTAGATCCCCCCTAATAGTCCACCAAAAGCTTCTCAGTTCTTGGCCTATACTTCGAGTTTAAATATGCAAAATTTCAAAAAGATGTCGATGAGAGAAGTGGCTGTTCAATGATTAGACAAATACGTAGGAAGAGAGGATGTCAGCCAAACAAGGTAGCCTCTATCGAATGAAAATCTCAATCTAAGAAGACGTTTCGGCTTTAATTGCATAATGCCATCTTCAGTTCTTATGGGACCAACCAACTTTGAGATTGCCAATATTCTCATAAGAACTGATGATGGCATTATGCAAGCGGAAACGTCTTCTTGGATTGAGATTTCCTATTTGGCTGACATCCTCTCTTCCTGCGTATTTATCTGAAATTTCAAAACAATTGAATAAATAGTTTTTGAGTTTTATTTTACAAAATATATTACCACAGACATCATTTCAAAAACTACTTAAATGGTTTCTTGGGACCTCAAAACGCGCTTTTATTGAGTATTGAATGAGTATGATCCTTCTCACTTCGAGCCAAAACGCTGTGAACGAGAAACAGACGCTGTGCTAAGTGAAGAAGTTTTCTCTTCGGTCGAGCGGTTTTAAGCATTCATATATTTTTTGTTTTTTACTTCTGGATCGTTGATTTCTCTCTCATTATTGTTATATTCAATTTTCTAATCTAAAGCAGAAATTACTTCTTGTTTGGTTGTTGAAAATGTAGGCAACCCAAATAACCAAAGTGCTAATGAATTTTTTTCTTGACTTGAGGATGTTTTTTTCTTGCTCCAGAGCTTTTCGAAAACGAACAGTAACATGATCAGTTATAAGGAGATTGAAGAAATGCTTTCAAGTTCTGGAAGGGCGATTAATAGAAAAATGAGCAAGAGCAAGTACTTTCCCCTACCCATACCTGCAAAATCAGAATGACTTTCATCTGTTAAGCCTATGATTTGCTGACTCCAAATTCACAAGATTAATAAAAGGATTGAATTAAAAGTGGAACTCGCCGCTTTGACAATAGCAACAAAATCTTCGTATTAAAAAAAAAAAAATCAAAATATTGAGTTGTTTGGCTTCTCCACCAAAGTAATTTTTTTGTTGTTACAAAACTGACTCTGATTTTACTTTCTCTTACCTCTATATATGTTAATATATAGAGAGAGAAAGTATTGGATTCATGTCAAAAATTCGATGTCGAGATTTTGATGGATCTTCAAGTTTTGAAGTCCCCTGAATCCAAAAAAGTGGTTTTCGCGACATGGTCTGCCTGGGAGGGTGTGTCTGGGTGTGTGTGTGTGTGTGTGTTCAATTTTAAGCATGAAGGAATTGTGCTACGAGGTTGAAATTTTATATTTAAGTTAAACACCCCCTGGAGCGTGAAAATAAGCTTTTAATCAAAATCGGCCAAAGAGTACTAGTACTTTACTGATGTACTTTTTCAGTTTTTTTCGATTTTCTCAAAATTTGCTCCAACGATTTTTTTTTAAATTCAAAAATCAATTATTTTTTAGATGCTCTTTAAGATGTATATTCTCATTTTGTCAATGAAATCTTCTGAAGGCCACTTTACTCTTGTATTTCATAGGAAATATAGAAGAAAAGGTTGCCATGGTAA